>JAWPHD010005983.1:0-152515 GCA_037043455.1 Cyrtodaria siliqua
AAAAAAATACTTTAATATATAACTAGATCATGTCAACTAATCTAAATCGGCCAGAAGCTTCCTATTGAATTCATGCTTTCTGATTGGTTTATCCAAATAGAGGTCCTCAGTGGGAAATGAGGCATTTGGCTGTAATATTTTATTAAAATGGAAGCGAGTGAGAAATAGACTTGACCTGTTTATTTTTTTATAATTTCTTTTTAGCAAAAGTAGCCACATGCTGGTAAGATTTTGTTGTATTTAAGAACGTTTAATGGCAGTATATTGACAACAATAATTTTACCTGTTTTACCCTCATTTCTTGGCAATAATTGAATAGAATTTGGACACGCGGAAAAGTACACAAGTGGTGTTATAATGTCAATTGTAAGAGCATCGAATCAATAGGACATGGAGATACAGTACTACTGGTTCTACCCAGGAAAAATGGGTGGCCTGCCTCCACCACAAAAAATCGACCGTCATATATAACCTTACATGTGTTAAAAATGACGTAATACACCATACAAAACAAACAAAAAATCAAGTGACAAAGCATACACACAAGCCACGGTAATCAATACTGTATCCTCGGCCTCTTAGTTTTCGCACACTTAGCGATAATTGTTATCATAATATCAGTGATAAGTATACAGTTAACCTAATAAGATGCTAGATGGAATAAACTATTCAGTCTGCAGCAAAAACTACCTAGACAGTTATCAAATTTAATTTACTTTTCATCTGATAAGATTTGTGAATGTATGACCTACATATTTTTTTTACGGTAAGCGGCTTTAGTTTTCGCACACTTCATTTAATTAGTTTTTTTCCTCAAGATGCAGTGTTTTCATACGGGTAATTTTATGCAAATCAGTTGACCTGATTTTATGTAAAATTGCCAACACAGAAAAAATAGCAAAGTATCCACTATTATTTTACTTTAAAAGAAGAAAACAATGACCTGTATTTGCTTTGTGTTGTTTTAATGAAAAAAATACATTCATCATCTCGGAAAAGAATAGTTTGTAAATTGTTTACATCTGCTTTGTTCAAAACATGGCAGCCAACTTAGGTCACATGTCAGTCACGAAAGTTTTGGGGCAAACGCAGAGAAACAGATAACTTTTGCATCAATTGGGTAAATACCCACTGTTTTTTTAAAAAATGGGTATTTTGAATTTTAATTGGATATTTTTTTTCCGGATACCCACTGATTTTTATTTAATTGGGTATTTTTATCCTACCCGGATGTTTTCATTTGAATATTTCCTTGAAAAATTAACTTACAACAAACAAAACACATAATCAAACATGTTTTATCACTTTTATCATTATGTTGTGTGCATACTGTATTTAATAGAATATAAGATTTTTTTCTTTTTTTTTTAAACCGGTATCTGTGTTAATAGAATATAAGACTTTTTTTTCTTTTTTTTTTAAACCGGTATCTGTGGTCATATGTAAACTGTAACACATGCCTTGTGAATCGTAGACAACATTGAAAAGACTTGTATGTCATCTAACATTATTTTTGAAATTTGTTTTGCCTCCGTTGACTTACTGTGGTCAAAATAGTTACTAAATGTAATTATTTGTGTTTTTTTGCGGTGTTTTTATCCGTCCGTGTTTGTTTACATTCGCCGACATTTTTAACCGAAGCTTGATTTAGATCGCCGAGCGCCTACACGATATGAAAAGGGTACAGGCAAAAATGAGTAAATCGCGCACAATTTAAACTGAATTTCGGAACCAGTCTGTTCACTCGGCAGTTTCGGTCTTTTACCTATATTCGATTTTGTTTCGAGATATTGTGAGAACTATGGGCAAATACGCGATCGATTTGAAAGGAAAAATTGCACAATACGCTAGCAATTTGCGAGGAATTGCGTATCAGGCATTTCTTTTGCGTTTTGATACGCATGGTTTTGTATTTATATTGCTTTTTCTACCATTTTATTTGCGTATTTACGCAAATACGCACCTTATCTGGAGCTCTGAAACGGTTATGAAATAACCACTTGCCAGATGGCTTTTTTACATAAACACCGATATTGCGTCATCGTTTTTTGCAGGTACCCGCCATTGACTTGACCCAATTCCATTTCTTATTTACGATGAAAGAGGTTGGTGAAAACGCAATTTATTGATGGCTACAAAAAGATAAAAGATCAAATCCATATAGTATTGCAAAATAATATTAATATTCCTGAATTTTCTTTTAATGAAGATATTTAATGATAAATACACCGGTAGATGGAGGAACATGCGAAATAATAATGTCCGTAGAGCTGAAAATCGCTTCAATTTTCTTTTTGATGTTTTGAACTATAGACTTAGCAGACGGACATCAAAGGTGATGACGGAATTCACACAAAAAACGCGCGCATACGTCATTTCCTGAATCGTCCGAAATCACAAGGTGTGCGAAAACAGATGGTTCGACGATACAGTATGAAGCCTTGTAGGTCTATGTCTATGATAAGCTAGGTTTGAGAATAAATGAATTCCGATCAGATGAAACATTGCTCGGCTCAAATGACCTTACCACATGCCAACTTTCTGCTAGTCTGTGTTGTCCCAACTTAAAGTATTTTGAAGAAATGTAAGTTTTCTAAAATATATTTTCCCGAATCGTCTTACGCAATAAATGGGCGCTTTCTTTATATTCAAACGCGTTCAAACGACCTCGACAGTGGTAAAAGCCGGTTAATTTGCCGGGACTTGCCGGTCTCGGGCAATCTTCACGCAGAGGAACGAGTGTACTCTGGGTAGAGACTGGGTCTCGGGTAGGACGTGTTAAATGTAAAATTATTTGTTTCAATCAAAACATTATATTTAGAGGGTGGAAACTAAGTGTGTGTGTTGATATATGATTAAATAAAGGATAATGATAAAAACCCGCCCAGTTTTGTTTTTTTACATCTCTGTGTTTTTTTTGTGCAAATTCTTAAACATATGCCCCCACCCCAAGTCCCGCCTCCCCCAACCCCCGCCTCCCCCCACTCAAAACTTATTTTTTATTTTACATATTTCTGTGTTCTTTTGGTCAATTCTTACACAGATATAGCTATGTTGCCCACCTGTCCCCAAACAACACTCACTCCCCCACCCCCACTGGAAACTGGATATTTTTTGTTTTTTTACATATTTCTGTGTTCTTTTGGTATTTTTTTTACAAATATAGCTATGTTGCAACCACCCCCACCCCCACCCCTCCCCACAACCCCATCAATTCGAAACTCATTATTTATTTATTTTTAATATTTCTGTGTTCTTTTGGTCAATTTTTACACATAATTGTATAGCTATGTTGCCCCCCATCCACCCCCAGCTCCACCCGAACTACCACCACTCTCGAAACTCCTTATTTTTTTTCTCTTTTTTTTTCTTTTTCTTTTTACATATTTTGATGTTGTTTTGATCAAGTCTTACACATATAGCTATGTTTTTACATATTTTTATGTTGTTTGGTAATTTTTACACATAATTTTATAGCTATGTTGCCCCCCACCCCCACCCACACTACTCGAAACTCATTTTCTTTAAAAATATTTCGGTGTTGTTTTGATCAATTCTTACACATATAGCTATGTTGCCCCATATCTGTGTTGTTTTGGTCAATTCTTTATGGAGGACAAGGGGTGGGGAATTGTTTTTATTTTATCTTCCATTATTTGGATATTAAAATTTTAATTTGAACGCAATCATTAACATAAGAAATATCAATAAAAAAATTGAAATGAGGCCGCAATAAAAAATTGCCAAGTTCATTGATTTTGACATCTGACATCGAGGAAATCTTTAAATACTTCATTATTATCAGGGCTTAGTAATTCACATATTTCATTTTTTTTTTAAAAAGATAATGTTTATAACCCTAAAGCTACAAAATGAATTCCATTTTGATAAATCCTATCATAAAAATTTCTCTTTACACCATCCACCCGGTTCAGGGAGACTAAATGCCAATGCACATTGCGTTGTTGTAATGATTCATTATCATGAATAAATAAATATTCTATTTTATGTTAATACACATATATTAACCTAAAACAAGAGGCCCAATAGGGCCTGTGGACGCTCTACTGGCTCAAGATAAAGTTTATGTATAAGGGGCCATAAGTCTTTCAAAAATCATTCAACCAGAACATGGCAATGACAGGTGCAACTAGGCTTAGTACTGCTCATTCTCGCCAAGATTCGCTGAAATCTGGCAAAGAGTTCAAAAGAGACTAATCTGGACAAAGTTTGTGTATTAAAATATTAAAAGGGTCACAACTCTGCCAAAAATCATTCAACAGAAATATGGCGATGATATGCACAACTAGGCTTGATACTGATCATCCTTTTCAAGTTTCGTCTATATCCAGCCAGGGGTTCAGGAGAACCAGCCCGGAAAAAATTGTGGTATCAAAATTCTTTAAAGGGCCATAACTCTGCCAAATATCTGTAAACCGGAACGTGACGATGACATGCACAACTAGGCTTGGTGCTGATCATCCCTGCAAAGTTTCATTGAAATCTGGCGAGGGGTTCAGGAGAAGTAGATCAGACAAAGTTTGCGTATTAAAACCTTTAAAGGGCCATAATTCTGCCAAAAAAGTCATTCAACCGGAATACGGCAATGATTTGCACAACTAGACATGGAATTGATCATCCCTAAAAAGCTTCGTTTAAATCCGGCCAGGGGTTCAGGAGAACTAGTCAGAACAAAGTTTGTGTATTAAAACCTTTAAAGAGCTATAACTCCTTCAAAATCATTCAACTGGAACACGGTGACTATGTACAACTAGGCTTGGTACTGATCATCCCTGCAAAGTTTCAATGAAATCCGACCAAATGAAGGCCCTTTCGTCTTAATGAGGCCACGATATAGCATATTTCAGAAAATCAAGGGCCATGACTCCGATGTAAATGGTCCAATCTGGATGGTTTTCGAACTTGTCCAAGCTTTCATTGATATTAACAATCTGGTAAAGTTTCTTAAAGATCGGATGAAAGATGAAGGCCCTATCGTCTTAACGAGGCAAAACATAGGATTTTTTAACTAAATCAAGGGCCATAACTCCACTGTTACTAGTCCGATCTGGCTGATTATAGAACTTTACCTAGCTTTCATTGATATTAACAATCTAGTAAAGTTTCATAAAGATCGTATGAAAAATGAAGGCCCTATCAACTTAACGATGCAAAATATAGCATTTTTAACTAAATCAAGGGCCATAACTTTGCTGTTACTGATCCGATCTGGCTGGTTTTCGAAATTGTTCGAGCTTTAATTTATATAAACAATCTGGTAAAGTTTGGTAAAGATCGAATGAAAGATAAAGGCCCTATCGTCTTAACGAGTCAAAATATAGCATTTTTAACTAAATCAAGGGCCATAACTCCGCTGTTAATAGTTCGATCTAGCTGATTTTCAAAATTATCCGAGCTTTCATTTATATAAACAATCTGGTAAAGTTTGGTAAAGATTGGATGAAAGATGAAGGCCCTATCGTCTTAATGAGGCAACATATAGCATTTTTAACTAAATCAAGGGCAATAACTCCGCTGTTAATGATCCGATCTAGCTGGTTTTCGAACTATTCCGAGCTTTCATTGATATTAACAATCTGTGCAAGATTGGTAAAGATCAAATAATAAATGAAGGTGCTAGTGTGTTCACAAGGCTTAATATGGCATTTTCCAGCAAAACAAGGGCCATAACTCCGGTGAAATTATTTCGATCTTGCCGGTTTTCGAACTTGTCCGAGCTTTCATTGATATAAAGACACTGGCAAAGTTTAGAAAGGTCCAATTAATATTGAAGGCCCTAGAGTGTTCACAAGGCAGAAAATAGCATTTTTCAGAAAAAACAAGGGCCATAACTCCGGTGTTACTGATCCGATTTAGCTGGTTTTCAAGCTTGTTTGAGCTTTCATTGATATTAATAATCTGTGCAAGTTTGGTAAAGATCAAATAATAAATGAATGTGCTAGAGTATTCACAAGGCAGAAAATGGCGTTTTTTTAGAAAAAACAAGGGCCATAACCCTGGTGTTACTGACCCAATGTAGCTGAATTTCGAACTTGTCCAAGCTATTATTGGTATTAACAATCTGTGCAAGTTTGGTAACGATCAAATAATAAATGAAGATGTAAGAGCGTTCACAAGGCATAAAATAGCAATTTTCAGAAAAAAAACAAGGGACATAACTCCGGCGTTACTGATCCGATTTGGCTGGTTTTCAAACTTGTCCGAGCTTTCATTGATATTAACAATCTTTGCAAGTTTGGTAAAGATCAAATAATAAATGAATGTGCTAGAGTATTCACAAGGCAGAACATGGTGCTTTTCAGAAAAAACAAGGGCCATAACTCTGGTGTTACTGACTCAATGTAGCTGATTTTCGAACTTGTCTAAGCTATCATTGGTATTAACAATCTGTGCAAGTTTGGTAACGATCAAATAATAAATGAAGGTGTTAGAACGTTCACAAGGCAGAAAATAGCAATTTTCAGAAAAAAACAAGGGCTATAACTCCGGCGTTACTGATCCGATTTGACTGGTTTTCAAACTTCTCCGAGCTTTTATTGATATTAACAATCTGTGCAAGTTTGGTAAAGATCAAATATTAAATGACGGTGCTAGAGTGTTCACAAGGCTTAATATGGCATTTTTCAGCAAAACAAGGGCCATAACTCCGGTGAAATTTATCCGATCCGGCTGGTTTTCAAACTTCTCCGAGCTTTCATTGATATTAACAACCTGTTAAAGTTTGGATAAAAAATGAAGGCCCTATCGTGGTAACAAGACAAAAGTTAACGACGGACGGACGACGGACGGACGACGGACGACGGACAACTCGCCATCCCATAAGCTCTGCTGGCCTCTGCCCTTGGCCAGTAGAGCTAACTAGTCAAAATACACTCCATTTCGGTCCATTTCGGTAAATCGTATCTCCATTTCGGTCCATTTCGGTAAATCTAATCTCCATTTCGGTCCATTTTGTTACATCCTATCCATTTCGGTCCATTTCGGTAATTCGAGTGACCGCCCTCAGGGACTGTAGATAGAGACGTAATATAAACGGGCCCTGCCGAATTCTATCTCATATTAGCGGCAGATGCCATTCTTGTTCTTGTTCTTCTTCTTGTTCTTCTTCTTCTTCTTCTTCTTCTTTTTCGTCCAACACTTGGTTAATGAGGTTCAACACCTAATCAAAATCATTAGACAACGTAACATTGTAACATTCTTAAAACTGGTTATAACATTGACGGCCAACGACTAGAAGAGGTTCAACACCTAACCTGGAAGACTCATATTAATAAGCTCATAGGCAAAGCAAACAGGATTCTAAGTCTACTTAGAAGACATCTATACGGATGCAATCAAGAGGTGAAAACAAAGGCATTCACATCACTTGTTCGTCCACACCTGAAATATTCATCTTCGATTTGGGATCCTTATTTTAAACAAGACCTTAGAAAAATTACAACGCAAGGGAGCCCGCTTCATCAGTGGAAATTATTCATATAATGACAGCGTAACATCTATGCTCGATGACCTCGAATGGCCAGAATTACAGGAAATAAGAAAGAACAAACGTCTTGTAACTTTTTATAAAGCCTACAACAACATGATTCCAGTAACCATCCCGGAGTATGTTATCCCTTCCACTGGACACACAAGAACCCACGACCCTGCTTTCATCCAATTACACACTAATAACGAGTAGTACAAGAACAGCTTCCTTCCTCGAACCATACGAGACTGGAACGCACTACCCCCTCACCTTGTGCATGCCTGCTCTGTAGACGTGTACAGTAATCGTCTACAGACTTACGCTGCCTAGACAACACGGCGGTGTTTATTGTTTATAAATGTACATAACAATAACGGATTTTTAACCATTTTGCTGATGTCAGATGCCCGTGATGCTTTGTGCCCTGGGCAGGTTAAAGTAGAAGTAGACGTCTTCTTACCGTAATTAGCTATGTGTGATCTGAGGTGGAAAAAAACCCTGGTGTGACTAGGCATTCTGATATCCCATAGTCAGTCAAACATCTATGTACATTTAAAATGGTAAAATGATTTACACTGCGCCGTTTTTGTTGTTGTGAAGGAGCACATCAAGAGGAGTGATCGAACTTCTTCCAGTGAGAGCGCTGTAGATGGGATTGTTCCAACCTCTGTATGCCATGAACAGTACTGGCTTTCTAGGCTTTAAAAAAAATAATTCCATCAACATGATCATTTAATATGTATTTTACTAATATTCCCTAATAATGCTGCCTTGTTTGTTAACGAATATAACATGGTGGGGATATCTTTATTTACATTGTCCCGTTTGTTGGGATGACAATAGGGTAACAGTGAGATTTGGTGCACCCTAAAACCTGGTTTAAACCCCCAGCGGCCTTTTTCGCCACTGACCGTTCCAAGGCTGTGATGTCATATCTTGCCTTTTAATAGTCGTGCTTGTTTTTTTGCATATTTGTGGTCGACTGTAGTCTTTGTATGCTACATTTCCTGTTCGACTTCTACATCTACTTCTAATGAGATGTCAGCTGTACCTTGCTGTATTCATAATTTTTCATTGCAGAGATGTTGAGATTTCATCTTATTTTCAGTTGGTGATACAATTTGTGTTACTCGGTTTTTATCCTTAGGCTCTATAGTAAAATAGAAATCTTTGGCAGAGTAAATAGACGATAATTTTCAAGATTTTGATTTTGAAAGATACACATACTGAATCAATTTGCATGAATGTGCATGAAATATGCAGGGTTTTAAAACAATCACACTGTATATACCTTAATTTTAACAGTCAACTTGGTTGAACATCAAGGATAAAGACCGAGTTTATCACCTACCAGAATATACTAGGTATGTCTTATTTCTGGTCACTGATTAGTCAGTTTTTTTGATGATGCTCTATCAAAATTATGAATTCTGTATAGCATGGACAGTCAGCTGCGTCTGGTCTCAAGCGTTTACAGTTGATGTCCTCGAGCATCTTAATGATACCTCCTGGGGATTTGCTGTAGTCATTGAAGACATAGCGTGCGACACGACGTTGGACCTGCTGTAAGGCTTTGTCATTGGTCTGCTGGCTTGTATCACAGACAGTGGAGGCGTATCTCAGCGTTAGCACTCTTACATGGGGAGTGTCCAGACATGACCTCTGCTGTCTCCGACTTAGTACCATGTAGGACCACTTGTTGTGTTCTATGGCTATGGAAAGAATGGATCCAGTTTTTGGTACTACCTCTCACTACGCAGTGGTTCTGTTTGTGGGGGGCCGGAGTCTTATACGTGATACTTCGTCAAAGGCCTTGGCGAGATCAAGCAGTAACATCAACCTGCTTGCAGGAGCTTCAGACCACCGTGGAAGCAGTTTCTTGTATGGTATTTAGGCGCTGGGTTTCACAGGAGGGTCTGTTCCGGAATACAGGCGGTTCGTCACAAATTGATATATTCACGAAGAAATGATACACCAGTTAGCTTTTGTTTACCATTGTTTAGCCAGTCAAAACGCCACATAGCATAGCTACCATGTAATGAGGATTCACCCAACCGATACAGCTCTGACCATCATCGGTTCCTAAAAGAGCTTGGGAGAACAGCTGCACTAGTATTTCATGCTTGAAGTAAATCAACGTTTTACTTTCAGGTTTATTTGAAGAAAGCAAAGCATAGAGATGCCTTTCTTTACAATCATGGCTATGTGCTGTTTCAGAATACGTGCAATGGAAATGATGCCTGTTATCAAATCTCATTTTGCAACGCGCTGCATTCTTAGACTAATTTACAGTTAGCCACGATGCTTTCGTCTTTAATTGTGAGACGAGCAGACAGATTGTGGATTATATAATAATTATGACATTTACCTAAACCCTGAAATGGATGGCAACGTGTGATGTTTGTCTTCAGTCTTGTCTTGTCGTGCTCTTAATTGTTTATTCTATTGTTGCTTTGGCTTTTGCCAATTCATTGAGTACTTGCTTTGTGGCTTTCTAGGATTGTGTTTTATATATTAAATATTAACTCGGAACGTGGTAGTAGTAATATTGGTGGCATTAAATTACGTACTTATAAGTTATTTAAAACTACATTTGAAACAGAAAGGTACTTTAAACTAATACTACCAAGAAATCATAGATCGGCTTATTCTAGATTCCGTTGTGGCGTATCACCAATTAGACTAGAGACTGGAAGACATGAAAGACTTCAGATTAGTGAAAGAGTTTGTCCATTTTGTAATATTCGGATAGAAGATGAGTTACATGTTATGATAACCTGTCCTTTATATAATGATATCAGAGGTAATGTATATGATAAAGCAATAAAAAAGAAAGATATAAAAATCGGACAGGGAAAGTAGCATTCAAAGACGACAGTCAACCACAAAACACAACAAAAAAACACGCAAACAGACAAACGAGAAGGCAAAAGTAATAAAAAATGCAAACGACACCACAAACACAAAAGGGTTGAAAATAGGGCTTCCGCCTTGGAACGGTCAGTGGCCAAAAACAACCAGGTTCTAGGGTGCACGAAACCTCATACACTGGCCAAAAGATCTAACTAGACCCCTAATACTATTATAAATAACTCAACAAATTATTAGTATTTAGTGTGGCCGCCGTTTGCTTGTATTACTGCCAAACATATCTGTCTCATGGAGTTAACATTATTCATTCCGTGGCCGAGTAGTCAGAGTCTCTGACTTGAAATCACTTGCCTCTAGCCGCTGTGTGTTCGAGTCCTCATCGGACTATGAATCTTTATGTGAGGAAATATAGATATAAAAATCGAACAGGAAAAGCAGCATTCAAGGACGACAGTCAACAACAAACACACACAGAAACAAAGAACACACATTTAAAGATGTATAAAAGGCCAAATAAGACATCACAAACACAAAAAGGTTGATAATAGGGCTACCGCCTTCGAACTGTCAGTGGCAAAAAAGGCCGCTGGGGGTTTAAATGCAGTAATACAAGCAAACGGCGGCCACACTAAATACTGACTGATTTTTCATAAATCTGTGACTTTTGATTTCGTGGGTCAGTTTTAAAAATGTTAAAAATTTTAGTTTTTAGTCAATGGATTTTTATGAAATTTCCATAGTCTGTGTATAATTGATTGATAAAGCTGTGTATAAAATTTTATCACGATACCTTGAAAATTGGTTGAGTTATTTATAATAGTATTAGGGGTCTAGTTAGATCGTTTGGCCAGTGTATTTGTCATATCAAACAAAATTTGGTGTTCATAGCATCACGTTATTCATGTCTGTTGTTTGAAATCACCATTGTGTGTGAAATTGGTCGTAAATTGCTTGAATTAACTTTGGTAAGTAAGCACATACTAGTCTAGTATGCAGAAAGAATGTTCTTGGAAATCAGGAGTCATTTGCAGACTAGTTAATTATTTTTTGGCTCTTTACTTTATAACAGGGTCCTAACAGGGTCCTTAGGACCCTGATTATAATAATCAATAATTATTATAATTATAAACATATATATACACATTATATATTATTTCATAGAACAAGTAACTTGCAGGGCCCACGTGTGTGTTGTTTTAAAGCAAATGTATTGACATTTTAATTAGCAACGTGTATTTTTATTTTTTTAGTAGTTTAGAATATTTTTTTAAATTATTAACCAATTTTAAGTCGGACCCTTAGGCCCCCAGGAAAAGCCTGATGCACTCCATTTAATACTCTTGGACGGGTCCATTGTCTGTTTTTCCGTAAGTTGTGACAGACTCCACTAATCATGACCCATTTATTGGCATAACTTCATGATGGGTAAACGATAGCTTACAAGTGACCCGTAACGGATATTACTTATGTATCGATTAGTACACGTACCGCATTCTCTCGGATAGAAATTAGAATGTTACACATTTTGGATAAAATCCGCGGTCGCCTTAAATATCGATTTATTGAGAATAGCGGGCCAATATATAAATACTTTACAATAGTACGTGTATACAGTGAGGTTACGAACAAAAGCAAACATGTTCATAATGGAATTTGTATGTACAGTATTATCGAATTGTATTTTAAATCACATGGCTATTAGTGATAAACACATAGTTCAAGAACTTTGAATTGCGAAATAATATATACAATGTGTATGTATATATATATGTTTATCAGGAAGAATTGGATTTATATATAGTAAATACTTTCACGTTATAAAGTAATCAAGGTAATATTTATATATTATTTAGTTCATGTTATAAAGGAGACATTGTCGTCTGCTCTAGTTTATTTGACATATGTCTACCATTAAAGTCTCAACTACGAGTATTAAACCTATAATTAATATTCGGAGACACTCGTATTACACACTTTGTGTCCAGTAGTATGCATAATACCATCGATTTTACAAATTAAATCATCCTGTGTCACTAGTCTTTAAATGAAACGAATAATATTTAAAATATACTTATAATCTGTGTTTACATACAGTCTGATTACGCAGTACAGTTGCTATAAAAGAACAAACGATAGGGCCCTGCACGTTACTTGTTCTATTCTAAGTGCACCAATTATGGGATACAGCGTATTATCACAAATGATGTATTTAATCTATTTATTTGGCATAGTTTGCAAACTTTAATTCTAGTATAGTATATTGCGTAATTCCCAAAGTTATGAGGCCCAACTGTTTAAGTTGACATTCAATTAGCAACGTTTAAAACCTTTTTTCGACCTAGTAGTGTTAAACCGAACTAAAGTATGTTAAGCTTGCGTATTTTACTATGCTTATTGACTGATACATACAGACATACATATATATCAAGCAGAATCACACCATTTTATCATGCAATTGTTTGCCTACAGTGAAATATAATTACAGTGACTCAACACCACCACCACCACACTCTACCTCCTCCCCCCCCCCCCCCCCCCCCTCCCGACTCCACCCACCCACCCCAACCCCCAACTATAACAGGCTGGAAACATGATGGCATCGACATTGTATGCAGAATTTGCTATTAAAACGTTAAATGAAACCGTTGACGAAGTGTTAGAAAGCCTTGTTATCAATAGAATGGAATATTTAATACCGATTATATGAAAAGACATCTTTACGTGGATCTGTTAGGTTAGAATAATAAAAGGCAACGTGTCAGTAGTTAAACGTGTTTGTCTACATAGTACATAGTATACATATACAATAGGATTATTACTATAGTAACTTGTTCCGGAAGTTTGTATCACCTAGAGTAGGTAAATGCCAGATCAGGATCGCACGAGAGGCGTAGCCTCGAGTGTGATCCTGATCTACGCCTCTCGTGCGATCCTGATCTGGCATTTACCTACGAGAGGTGACACAAGCTTCAGAACAAGTTACTATAGTAATGATCCTTTTATTATATACCTCTTTACCTATCTTTGAAATAGAATACATGTATCAAAAACAACAAATTAAAACAAAATTATATAAAGTCAAATTAACTGAAAACCACCAACAGGAAAGACATGAAAACATGTACATTACACGCGCATGAAAGCATGTACATTACATTGCAACAACTACACCTGTGTTCATTACACATCAAATTCTGGTGAAATTTTACCAACTGACATAATCTTAAATTAATTAATTAACCCACAATGTTCACAAACGCACAAACAAAAATTCTGATAGTTCACATTTCATGTTAAAACATCCGTTGTTCTTAATGTCAATCCCAACATTCCAATTGACATTTTCCAAAATCTATTTTTAGTAGCATACTGATAACCTGTAGTGTGATACGTATTGTTGTATTCCACTTTAAGAAAATGAAGGTACTATGTATGTTTTATTGATAGGTATATAATAAATATACATAGTATACATCATGCGTAACACTTTACCAACTAAATAATGTATCCAAGAAAATGTAATCTGTGTTTATTTTGATAATACTTCAAAGAAAAAAGTATTGATTTTTTTTCTATTAATATTTTAATCTTTAAAAAAACGTGTACTTTTAAGGTCATTATCTGAAGGAGCGTGTTCATATTTGGCACAGAGGTTATTTAGGATGTGCAGATGATAATGAAGGTTTCATATCCAGGGTCAAAAGGTCAAATTCACCAAAACGAAAAGTTTATCCGTGAATTTCAATTGTTTTACATGCTGTAAGTAATGATATATGCAAACAATATAGAATATATATACACAGATCGTCCTCCCTGGGGTAAGGTCTGGTGCATTTTTATTGTAAGATAATCTCCTCCTACATCCGTTGTAGGAGAGGGTTACTATTTGGCACAGTGGTTGCTTAGGATGTGTATATGACAAGGAAGGTTTCGAATCCAGGGTCTGACCCTCAGGGCTAGGTCTCATTGTGAAAAGATCAGATTCACCAAAAAGATGATTAAACTCACGTTTTTATTTAAATGACATTTCTTACATTCTATCAGTAATGATATGCACGTACAGTCAATTTGGAATGGATCTGCGATTTGATGTACGGATCCTCCTCCCTGGAGGGCGGGAGTTTGTCATTTTATTGTTTTCTCGTAACCTAGAACTCCTCCCACACCAATTGAAGGAATGTATTCATATAATTATAAGGGGAGTAGCTAGACCTTTTGATGTGCAGGCCCGACTATTGATAATGGGGTCCGGGCATGCTTCCCCGGAAAATTTTGAAAACGTATGACGCCTCTGGTGCGTTTTGGTAGTAGTATAGATAGTGAGGGTACCAGGCCAGTTTCCCTCCCGCGGGGCACGAGAACAACTAGTGAAATATGCCAGGGGAAGACTCAAGCGTAACTTTCATTAACACCACTAAGATCTAAATGCAAGTCACGTCTAAATCAACACCAACATATTTCAACAGTTTTCTCAAGCACCCCGCTCAGGGAAACTCGCCTGATACCCTCACTATCTATACTACTAATCAATCCGGTTTTGTCATTTTAATAACATAACATTTGCAACTCATTAGGCAAAATCAGACGAACCGGGCAGTAGTCTTCATCATCGCTCTGCATATTATTATTTACTTGTATGCTAACGTATCTTGTCCGTTATCTAGTATGTATCGTTTATCATCATAAGCTGATAAACTTTTTTTATTTATTGCATAGCTACTTATGTTATGCTTTTGTGATCTAATGACTTTCATCTCATGGTGAGCTTCTGTTGCCGTAAACAAAATCTTTTTGTAATCATCATGTGCTATCTGTTTTTTAACAACACATTTTTTAACACCTTTACATTTCTTTGTACTAACCTCATTGTCTAACATATACGAATATAGTTTACTTCGCAACCCAACAAATTCAACAATAGGTATTCCGCAAGTTTCATCTTGCCAATAACTTTTTTATTATCATTAAAATGAAATTTACTTTTTGGATCATAATCACAATTATCAAAAAGTTCTTTATCCTTGTAAAAGTCTGCATACACATCTTTTGTTTTTATTTCATAACACAAGGAATCGGTATCAGTAAATAATAATTTAGCTTTTTTATCATATTTATTTTTAATGTAGTTGTAGTGGAAATCATATATCAAATATTTTGACAAGTCTAAAATACACATACCAACATAGATAGGACGATTTAAAACTAATCGTTCCTTTATTCTGTTTATAGCAAATAAATTGTCATTAAACATTTTACAAGAAATAAATGAAGGTCTTGCCGCATATTTTAAAAGAACCTCCTCGTCGTGAGTCAATTTAACATTAATTCTTTTTCTCAAATTTTCCATAGTTTTACCAAAAACTGAATTGTTCATCAGTTTGAAGAAATCCTTTTCAGAAGCATTTTTACCGGCTGTTCTCTTGGCAGTATTAAAGTCTATGTATGTCTTTAACCACTGTGATTCGTCGAACTGTAGTATTCGGTGTATTTTTGTTCAATCCAAGCTTTTTATACAATTCTAAGTTTCTAAAATGCACGACATACTTTTCTTTATTTTTCATCGTCGTAACAAGTATGTTAACTTTACTAGATCCTAAATTAAACTTTTGTTTTAAATTTTTACAATAGTCTGACAACCACTCATCTTTGATATTTAAACTTTCCGGGGCGAGAGGATAATCATTATTCGTGTCATGCAGTTTCTCAGGATACTCGATATCACACTCAACAATGTAATTTGATTTTCCTTTTTCAATCTTGTTAACCCACTTGAAGTTGCCAGTAGGTAACGGTTGACACATAGCCCATCCATACAAGTTATTAGCATCAAGATATATTATGTACTTGCTTTCTTTTTTCTTGTCATAGTTTTTCATATATTTATTGTTAGCCTGTGAATATCTGTTTGCAATATAACTCGTACCGCCTCTTAATCCTTTTTCTACGAACAAATATTGATCAATATCAGTTATTAAATCAAGTTGGATACCAGTCATCTTGAGGCATGCATCCCAGGCTAAACCAGGACTACTGAAGTAATGGCAATGTTCTAATTTATAATACTCGATACAAATTTTTCTAAAGTTTTCAAAAACATCTGCAAGCAGCAACACATCAGTCCTAAGATACAGATCATGATATTCTCCCATATTTTTAATCTTAAATGTTTTCCATATTTTTTTAGCGTGTTCATAATCTACATCTGAAATATGCTCGTCATTTAATTGAGAATAAAAGCTATCTTTGCCAGGTAACTTAGTATCCTCAAAGCGTTTAAAACTGTTCATATAATCATAAGGATAAACGCCTTTTCTTTTTAGCAAGTCTAACTTTTTACCGCTATATTCTTGAGATATGTATTGAAACGATGGAACGTTTTTTACTAGATTATCTAATGATTGAGACATAAACTGAAAACTATCAATAAATACTAAACGTTTTCCAAGCATAAAAGCCATATACTTTTCCATGTTATTTGGTATAACATTTATGTTTTGTTTAATTTTCCGATGTGCTGCATTATGAAGTGAGAGTCATATCCTCTCAAGTTATGAAACACAACAGGTATTTTTCTAGTCAACCTGAAATTAATATTACATATGTCATGAGCGCTTCCCCTATACTTCCCAGTTATGTGGCAATGGTCCCTGACTTTTCTGATGGAGTTTTTGTATGCCACTGTATAACCCGCGTCGCCTTTTTTGAGAGTTGTTGCAAAACCATTACCACAAATATGACATGATTTAGATTTTTTGAATCTAGCTTCTTCTTCCTGTGACATTACTAGATCTTTTTTAAAGTTTGCATTCATAGTTTTCTTGCACCACTTTTCTTCTTCTATCATTTTTTCCAAAAACTTGTAAACAGCATTTGGACCTCTATACGTTACAACTGGTTTTGAATATTGATCATCATAGCAACAAACAACTTTATACCCATAACTGCAATCAGTATGCTTTTGATATGCTTCCGTATGTGATTTTTTAGGATTGTTTGATGCTGAAGAAATACTTTCAGTTACTGCCTCAAAATCAGCATATATAACAAACGGAACCATTAGCTGCGTGTCATAGTTTTTAAACTTAACTTTTTCATCTTTGTTTGGCATCTCTATTGCTTGCTTACCATTAAGTGAAAGACAAACAGGTTTATGTTTTTCCAGAACTCTTTCTAATTTAAAGCACTGCAAGCATGTTTTACAAAACCATTTTTTATTCGAATGTAATGTTTGATTAAACATTAACCTGTTAAAATCTTTTATCCACACATAATGATTTTTTTCTTCCTCGGTGATTAAAAGCATATCACATGTTTTTTCTGCTTTATTTTTTGATATGTACAAAGGGTATACTTGATTATATTCATACCCAAATATGTTAAAACAAATGTTGTTTTGTTTTTCTATTTTTGGGATTTGTTTGATAGTAACAGGAAATGTAATTCCCTTATAATCAAGATCATCAATATGATTTTTGTACTTTGTTATTCTTTGTGGTTTATCATTGGCAGGAAACTCATAAGCCAAATGACACCATCTAAAACATTCGTTATCTTTTTCATTTTTTATATTTATTAAACCTTTTCTAGAATTAGCAAGTTCTTTTGGTAAATCCAAATAAGAGCTACCTCGCAAAGGCTTATACTTTACTCGATTTATGTAGTGCGCATCAACTGTTGAAACTTTCCAACCACTTCCGTCAGATATCCACCTACCAATGCTATCCCTTATTTGCACAGCTGCTTTAATTAGCGCATCAACAATTTGAGTTTTGTTTATGATTAATTCTGCTTTGGAAGGAAAATAAGCTACTTTATAAGTGGTTACTATTTCACCTTTTGCATCATGTGTTTGTTTGTCTAAAGTAAGTTTTAAAACAACATTCATTTTAAGACCGTTTGTTTGCTCCAATTCCTTTTCAAGGATATTTACAACAACTGGTATAGTGTGAAAAAATTGTAAAAGTGGATCTTTTTTAAATAAAATATCAACTTGAAAAACATTCATATATTGCTTTGGTGATTTTTCTTTTTCCACGACTTTACTAGATTTTGTAATTTCCACATTATCTTTTTTTGTTTTCAAAACTTTGCTATATTCTTTTGGCAGTAATTTTACATATTTTATAAGTTTTTTAGCTATTTCCCTAATTTCCTTTTTTTCAATTTCGCTATATTTTTCTGATGATTTTATAAGTTTTTTAGCCACTTTCAAATTTATTATAACCATTATATAATATTACATGAGAAGTCTATATATTTAATTTATTTAATCAACCATACATAATAATTTTAATTCCTTTGTCTAACAAAATGCTGTAGTAAGCAATAAAAGAATCTTTGTATACTTTTGGCTGGTAACTGGTTGCTTCTGAAATTTGTTTTTTACAAAAAGCACGCAGCTTGTTTATATCTTCTTTTTTATTTTCCATGACAATTTTAGTTGTTTTGCCATTGTTATGATTCTTTCTGTCAAATTTTGAAATTTTGAAAAAATTATTAACTCTTTTTCAAGTTTATTCATATCTTCAAAATCAACCGTTTGGGCATATGCCATTTGATCTTCCTTAAAGTTTTTGATTTTCTTTTCTACTTGTTCCATTATAATATTACATAAGATATTATTTTTTAAGCCTATATTTAAATATATAATGCTATATTATAATATAATGAATTGCAAATATTGTGAAAGAGTTTTAGATATTATTGATCCCCCTGGAACGTGCGTAGATTGCATCTTATTTCACACAACTAATAAAAAAAAGCTTTGTAAATATTGCACCAGGGCCAAACTGTGTTACAAGTGCACATACGCTTGTATAAAGTGTAACGATACTTGTGAAGTTTTCGATAATGAGCGTGTTTGCCTTAATTGTGGCACTCACAATGGTTATAATCTTATTACAGGTTACAACCACAGCCAAAAGAAAACTATTTACCACAGAAAGTATCATTTAGATAAATACTTGGTAGAATATGATTTGTCTTCTAAAAATAGACAAAGATTTGAAGATTTATTTTACAAAATTGCGACCATCTTTGTCAACTTTGTAGGAATTTTTATTTTGTTGCATCCCTTTACCAGTCTTTTGTATAGTTTCACTAGCTGTTCGAATTCGCTCCGGCAACTTCTTTATGTAAAAATCCAGAGCATATGCTTCACCAGTCAGAGATCTTGATGTTCTTTCATATGCAGAATTTTAGTTTGTCTGAGGTGATTGGGGTCACCGAGTAATTTTGAATATTTAAGTTTAGTCACACTGGTTGTCGCCTTCTCCCACCTCTTTTATTTTTTTTTCGCTGAGGTTGTCCATTTTTGTTTCTAGGCCTCTTATCTTGGGAAGCAATTTATTATGTGTCTCTTCAGCCCTTTTAATATTTTCATCATAATTAGCACTCCCGTCAGTAATACCTGATATTTTAGTTGGCATTGGCAAGCCATACTTATCAAGCACGTCTTTATCCATGCCAGCATCCAAGTCAATATCATACACCGGTTTGGGTTCCTTAGGCCTCGCAGCAGGTTCTTCTCCCCATTCTTCTTCTTCTGTTTCTCTTATTATTTCTTCGTCCCCGGGATCAATTGATGAACGTTTTCGTTTGATTTTTTCATATAATTCTTCCGTGGGTTTTGACCTACGCTCTCTATCCGGAGTTTTTCTTAAATTTGGTCCAGACTTTATTGCCTGCTCTAGTTCCTCTCTGTAATCAGCCGCTGGTGCTTGGTTTTTAGGATCTACAGTTTGCTTGACAACTGGTTTTTTAAAATGTGGTGGTGGTGGTAGTAGTGGTGGAGGCGGCGGCGGTGGCGGTGCTATAGCTCCGCAATCAGGCGGGGCAAGTAATTGCGGACGTATTGCCTCGGGAAGAAGAGCCAACTGTTGACGTATTTCCGGAAGGGTTATTAAATGTTCAGCTAGCCGTCTTGTTTGCTCTGTTATTTCACTAGTTACAGGTTTAAATACTTCTGTGTATAAATCACGAATAGCTCCTTTTTCGAGTCTTTTTTGGGTAACTCTATTTTCGTATTCTTTAACAAGCTCACTCGCTTTTTGCTTTATCTGCTAATTCTTTCCATTTTAACAAAGACATGTATAATATAAGGTTAGATTAAAATAAGATAAGTTAAGATAAGTTAAGATAAGTTAAGATAAGTTAAGACAAGTATTATCTAAGTATTATTATAATGGAAATTCCAAACTATGATATGAAAACAGAAAACGGTAATTTTAAACAGATATGGAACTTCATGCCAGACTGTTGTTTTAGAATGTTAATTTGTGGTAATTCAGGATCTGGCAAGACAAACACACTAGTTCATATGTTGCTAAAACCTTTGGTTTACTACGACAAGATTTATTTGTTTGCTAAAAACTTTGAGCAGTCTAAGTATCAGGTCTTGTCACAAAAACTTGAAAAGATAGCAAAAAAGAATAAAATCCCAGTCGAAGACATATTAGAATGTTCTAATGATGAAGTTATCCCTGTGAATGATTTGGATTCTGATACTCAAAAGATAGCTATTTTTGATGATTATGTTTGCGAGCGCAATCAAAATGATATTATTAACTATTTCATCCAGGGAAGACACAAAAATTGTTGTGTAATTTATTTAACTCAATCTTATTACAAAACCCCTAAAGACATTCGTTTGAATTGCTCTCATTACATCTTCTTCGTGACTCCGGTTAATCGTGAGCTTGGTATGCTTTCCAACGAACAAGATGTCAGCAAAGATCAGTATAAAAAAGCAACTGACAAGCAGTATGACTTTCTGTAACTTGATCGCCCGTGGAAGTTAGTAAAGCGTAACTTCAACGGCGAAATTTAATCTAATCATATTATATAATGGGACTTTTTAATGATCTTGGCGAGGAAGTTACTACTGGCAGTGTCAATATTACAAATTTTGGTATTGTGCTGTCTGAGTATGTAAAACAAAAACATCTGGTTAATTATCTTAACAAAGGCAAAAACCAGGAAAATGTTTTGAGAAGTGAGCTTAACATGGATAATAATAAAATTACCAATGTTAGCAATCCGACAAAAGCAGATGATGTAGCAACAAAGCAATTTACTGTAAGAAGAGTAGCAAAAATCATACGTGATTATAATATTGATAAAATTCCAGACATGATAAAATATTTGACAACAGGTGTTGATGATAAACTTAGTCAAATACAAACAAAGTTGCAAGCAAACCGTGAAAAAATGCTTGAAATTCAAAATGGATTGAAAGATGAAATAAAACTTTTGGGTGATGCTTTGAAAGAGTTAGAAAAGAAAGAAGATATATTGGAAGATAGTGAAAACTACAAGAAATTAAGTGAAAATATAAGAGCTGGTGTTCAAAATATTAATACACGGATTGGAGAAATCAACAAACTAATGGTTGATAACAATGAACTGGAAACTGCTATTGCTGATGCTTCAAAACAAATGAGAACTGCTTTAACTACCGAAATAACTCAAATTAAAATATTAAATGAGCAGATAAACACCAACGTTGCTGATATCAGCAAAGAGTGTGAAGACATCAAAAAGAAAATGGTTGACGGCAAGTCGCTGGAGACTGCTTTGAGCAAACTGGTTAACACTGATAAACTTAACACTGCTACTGATGATGTTTCAAAGCAATTGAAAGCTGCTCAGGATGAAAGAAGCAAAGCTTTTGATGGTGAAATACCTTTTCTCAAAGAGCATAATCAAAAGTCTGACAGCCGGCACACAGCAATTCTTGGTATAATTGACGAGTAAAAGTAGAAGATTTAAGTCGGATTATAATTCTTGAAGCTATAATAGATGATGGAATGAGCATTATAAGTGATAGCGCTGTTATGCATCGTACCCGACACGAAAACCACTTGAAAGAACCAAACGTGGTTCTTTTCTTGATGCGTTTACTTTTATAGCCAATCCACTTATAAAAACTGAATTGAATTGGATTTTATAGTCGCACCAACAGCTACGGTCATATGGCGACTTTCCAGCTTCCACTGGTGGAGGAAGACCCCAGGTGCCCCTCCGGGCAATTTTCGTGCACGGGCGGGCACCTGGGTAGAACCACCGACGTTCCAATCATTTGCCCCTCACCGCTGTAGGTTCGATCCCTCAGGGGCCTAGCAATCTTTATGTGAAGAAGCTATCCAGCTTGCTTGCGGAACGTCGGTGGTTCTACCGAAGGAATTAATGTAACATAAGTTATATGGCATGTTTAAAAAAAGTTTATGACACTAGTACGGGAACATATACTCAAGTTGACCGATTAACTGGAGCTGGTATATTTGACATTTTTTCAAAAGTCGGATCAAAGATATATAGCGAGTCTGTAAAAACAGCAGGTAAAAAAGCATTAGAAACTGCTGGCAAACAAATCATAGAAAGTGGTTCTAAAAAACTTGAAGATGAAGTAGGTAAAATGGCTGCTGATAAGTTAGTTTCAGTTATTAAACCTAAACCAAAAAGTGAGATGATTTTAAAAGAACTTACAAAGGCTGCCGCTTACGATGTAGCTAAAGTTGCGGCTGATAATATTATTGAAGAAGATGTAAATACAAAAATTAATAGATTACTTTCCGGAAGAGGAACCAAAAATATTAATGCGAGAATTAATCGATTAATTCATAAAAAATAATCTAATTACTAGTATATATAGATGTTTCGAAGTAATCAATATAGTACTAGATATGAACACGTACCTATTCAGTTAGATACCCCCGTGACACAACCAGGAAATGCTACCAGGCAAATGAAAAGTGGTTATCAGTTTACAATAAATGATAGAAGTTCTTACTTTGATTGGTATAACGCATATTTTGAAATCAGTTTTCAAGTAAACAAAGTTGCTGACGGAGCCGCTTTTGCAGATGCTGACAGAATTGCTTTAATTAACGATGCAGCTTCACTGATTGATCAAATGCAAGTAAAGCAAAATGGGAAAATAGTTTACGATGGAAATAATCTTCACAGATTTGTTAATATCAAAGGCTTGCTTGAAATTTCTGACGATTATGTAAAGACAACCGGAACAAACGAATACTTTTATTTAGATAATACGGCTGCTGCAGAATCTCGAGATGATCAAGCTGGCTATAACCCGGGATTTACTAATCGCCATATTTTAATCATAACTAATAAAAAAGTTGACTCTATAATTCCATTAAACAAATATTCCTTCTTTGGAGGTTTGGAAACAAACATGCTTCCTCCTGGTCAAATTCAAATTAGCTTGCAACTGACAAATGATAATGTGTTAATTTTCAAATCAAGTGGTGATGATGGTCGAGTAGTTATTAATAAATTAGTTTTGTGGGTACCCAGAATGATATTTAACTCAGATGGTTATGTAATGACAAATCATATGACATCAACACGATGGACTTATCTTCGTGAAATGATACAAGAAAGCGGAAGTTCTCAACTAACTGAATCCGTATTTAGAATAACGGCTGGTGTTAAAAATCCCAAACATGTGTTTGTGTATTTGCAAAGGTCAGACAAGAGTTCACACCAAGAGCGAAATCGTCACCTTTTGGATACTTTTCATCTAAATGCTGGTGATGCTGCTTCTTATTTGCAAACAGCCAGATTGGAAGTTGGAAATGGAGTCTATTATCCAGAAACTGAATACAGTTATGATAATATTATAAGAATATTCAGAGATGTTATTAATTATTCTTACAAACAAAATGATAAAAACACTGAAACTTTACTCAATACGAGTAATTTTAAAAATCTCTTCGGAATGATATATTTCGATTTAAGTTAAAAGGGAAATGAGGTCAGTGTTGATCCAAAACAACTGAATTTGACATATAAATTAAATATAGCTCCAGGAGTTCCTTATAAAGCTTATACTCTGGTTCTATATGAGGAAGATGTTGTTATTGATACTGTTGGAAATGAACTAGTTATTGTTTAATCTAACTTATAATATATATGACTTACACTTACATAAATTATTCAGTAAATTTATCAGATGGACAAAAACAGAGTTTAGCAAAATCTTATGAAAACAAGAGTGAGTTAACACTCAGGTTAAAAAATAACCAACTAACTGGGAATTTTCCTTTGCTGTTAACAGCTACTCAGATTAACAATATTAACAAAGCTAAATCTAGCGGACGGGGATTAGATATAAGTATATCAAAATCACAAATGAGGTCTCAGTCTAAAAATGTAGGCTTTTTGGGTGCATTAGCTGGTTTGTTAACTAAAACAATATTACCAACAGTTGCTAGATTTGCTCCAAAGATATTAGGACATTTAGCAACAGGGGCACTTAGTGGTCTGGCAAGTACTGGAAATGGCAATATATTTGGAAATGGGATGGTAACTGTTCCTGCTGATAAAAAACAAAAACTTCTAAAATCAAATAAATTAACAGCTGCACAAAAAAGTAAAATAGTAAAGTCAAAAGTTTTCTGCACCATTCAACTAACACAAAAACAACTGCAAGACGTACTGGCATGTGCTTCTAGTAATAAAACGGTAACTGTTCCCAGTGATAAAAAACAGCAAGAGGTAACAGCAACTGTTCCTAGTGACAAAAAACCAAAACTTCTAAAATCAAATAAATTAACACTTGCACAAATAAAGAAGATAGCAAAGTCAAAAGGTCACTGCCTTGTTAAACTAACTAAAAAACAACAGCAGGACGGAGGATTTCTTGGAATGCTTGCATCATTAGGAATTCCATTGATTGGATCTCTTATTAGTGGTTTAACTGGAAAAGGTTTGCAAGTAGATAGAAGAGGACATGGTTTGCAAGTAGACTCACAAATTAGGCCATACAGAAGTATCCCATTCATAAAAAAAAATTAAATTTTAAAAATGAACCTATATCTAACTTAGATATAATGAAATGGGTTAAGCAGCTAGGTATACAGAACTTCAGTGGGTGTACAGCAAAAACAAATTACCAGCAAAACAAAATAAACAATAATGTGGTATTATTAATCTTGATGATCATATTGGACCTGGCACACACTGGACTTGTTACTATGATACTTATTACTTCGATTCGTTTGGCTTGAGCCCACCAAAAGAAGTTTTAGCGTACGTACCTGATATAAAATACAACACCATCCAATATCAAGATAAAACAAGTGTCCTTTGCGGATATTTCTGTTTGTACTTTATCAAAAAGTTGCAAGAAGGAAATAGTGTGTACGATATTCTTTACAAATTATTAAACCGTACAAACCAGTAGAAAATGAAAACATCATAACATCATATTTTGTAAACGAAGTTTAATTTAATCATATTATATATGAGTTATTGCATAAAAGAAAAAGGTTACTGAAAATGTTGATCCTAAGTATGTTTTAGCAAAAAATGGTAGAAAAATGTTAAGAGCAACATGTGCATCTTGTGGTATTACTAAAACAAATTTTGTTAAAAACACAGAAGGTGGTAATATTGATATTCATAAAGCTATGCTTCCTCTATTACCTAAAAAAGGGTTAACACTTCCTGGTTATAAATATTGCGGTCCTGGTAATCCACTTGATAGCGGAGAGCCGGTAAATGAATTAGATGCTGTTTGTAAAAATCATGATTATTGTTATGACGAAAATCCTAGTAATAAATCAATGTGTGATAAAAGCATGCTTACTGGTTTGAAATCTAGTAAGTCTAAAACTATTGGAGAAAAGATTGCTAAGAATTTGAAAGTCAAGCCTGTAATTAGTGCAAAATATAAACTAGGACTTGGAGAGCCAAACAACTAGAAAAGGTGTTGAAATGGACTGACAAGTTAGCAGATGAACTTCATAAGCCCATACGAAGAAAGTTCACTCAACGCCGTGTGATTGTTAATGAAATTGATAAAATATGGTCTGCTGATTTGGTTGACATGCAATCGTTTTCAAAGTATAATAAAGGTACTAAATATTTGCTTACTGTTTGATGTGTTTAGCAAATATGCTTGGGTTGCGCCAGTTCCAAATAAAACTGGTTTAGAAATTACCAAAGCGTTTCAACAGATAATCAGTACAGGAAGACAGTGTAAATTGTTGTGGGTTGATCAAGGTGTGGAGTTTTACAACAAGACGTTTAAGCAATTTCTTGATGATAATAGTATCAAAATGTATCACACTTTTAATTTCGGAAAAGCTGTAGTAATTGAACGATTTAACAGAACATTAAAAGAAAAGATGTGGAAATATTTTACAGCTAACAATACAAATACATATTTAGACGTGCTTCAGACGATAGTTGATAAATACAATAATACAAAACATCGGAGTATTAAAATGACACCAACTGAAGCTAGTGATGACAAAAATAAAGGAACGGTATATTTCAACTTGTATGGAAAGATGAAAAGTACTCAGATTAAGCCAAAGTTTAACATAGGGTATAATGTTAGAATTAGTAAATATAAAAGAACGTTTGAGAAAGGTTATACCCCAAATTGGACTGAAGAAATCCAAAACACAAATCCTGTGACATACAAAATAAAAGATTTAAACAACGAAAACATTGATGGCAGTTTTTATGAATTAGAAATGATAAAAGCAAAGCAAGAAATATTCAGGATTGAAAAAGTAATACGACGTGATTACAAAAAGAAACAAGCATTGATTAAATGGAAGGGTTACAATGAGGATTTCAATAGTTGGGTTCCATTTAAGGATATTGAAAATATTAAATAATATCTTGAAATATGCATAGCGATGATGAAGACTACTGCCCGGTTCGTCTGATTTTGCCTAATGAGTTGCAAATGTTATGTTATTAAAATGACAAAACCGGATTGATTAGAAGTATAGATAGTGAGGGTATCAGGCGAGTTTCCCTGAGCGGGGTGCTTGAGAAAACTGTTGAAATATGTTGGTGTTGATTTAGACGTGACTTGCATTTAGATCTTAGTGGTGTTAATGAGAGTTACGCTTGAGTCTTCCCCTGGCATATTTCACTAGTTGTTCTCGTGCCCCGCGGGAGGGAAACTGGCCTGGTACCCTCACTATCTATACTACTTTTGGTGTATATTTAAATATAAATTTAAGCAAAATAACACTTCAGAATCCAAAAATTTATACACTATTATTTCATTGTTATATTTTCAACCATACCTGTGGAAATTATGTATAGGCCCGGGCCTTTTGGCCTAATAGGTAGCTACGCTTCTGCTTATTTGGCACAGTGGTTGGCTAGAATGTGTAGACGATAACGAAGGTTTCGAAACCAGGTTTAACCCTTGGGGGTTAGAGCTCAAGGTCAGATTTACTAAAATGAACATTAAATCGGCAATTTTCAATATCGTTTAATGAAATTAAATAACATGCTATAAGCAATGATATACGCATACAATATGGAACGGGTTTTGCGATATGATGTACGGATCCTTCTCCCTGTGTGAGAGAGAACCTATTTTCATATGGGTCAGATGCTGTTTTTTTTGGTTTCTCGTCACTTAAACTCATCCTACATCAATTGAAGGATGGTATTCATATTTAGCACAGTATTTGCTTAGGATGTATTACAGATTTCGAATCCAAGGTCTGACCCCACGGGGTAAAAGTTCAAGGATAACATGTCAAAATTCACATTATGAATTATGATGTATTTGAACTGACAAAAATCTCGAGTCTGACCCTCGGGGTAAGAGTTCAAGGTTAACACGTCAAAATTCACATTATGAAAGTTTTTATTTGTATTTGAATTGATACCAATCGCACTTCTAGATCGTCTCCAGTCCCTTTAAATGCATTTTCATTATTGATATTGCAATTAAAATAATGATCCTCTGCCAATTTGTAGTTGAGATCTAAACATACGCAACATGTCGGAGAAAAATGGAGATGCGCCGCCACCGGAAATATATTCCGCCAACGACATCGAATTTCTACAACCGCCGCCATCTTACGAACAGGTAAAATCCAGTAAATTTTAAATTTCTTATATGTATGTACCTACAAATTTCTTATATGTTTGTACCTACATGTAACACTGAATGCTGATAAGGGAGATCCTTTGGAAGCAACACACACAACCAAGAGAATAATGCAGCAAACTCGGGTTTATTGAGTCTGTTCATGAGAGGTAATATAGGAAAGCAACACCTCTCACGACCTCTAGCACCGACTTAAAGTAGCTATCCCGTCAACAACAGCCAAAAATGAAATGGTTTGGTGTGGAAAACACGAACAGTCGACAAGTTTGTGTCGTTAACTTCAATATTAATTCATATTCCCGGGTTTTATTGCTATCAGTTCACATATACAATAAACATGTAAACAAAACAAAAACAAACAAAAGTTTCTTATGGCCTTAAATCAGTGTATGACTTAATGCTGATTTGATTTAAACTGATAACACAACTCGCCAGAGATCAAACGTTTTCTTAAACAATAATTAAACTGGACGTAACATGAGGCGCAATTTATATACTGAAGCGAAAAAGAAAGGCAACTCGGGAATTTCCGCTATATATTGTATTATTGTACAATATGCTGCTGTTAATCGAATGGTACATGGCTACGTTAGACCTTTCCTTTTGGAAAAAAATACTAAACCAAAACATAACCCAGCAAATAGTATTCTTATAAAGTTTTTCTATCGACTGAGTACGCGTTTGGCTCAAGCATGTGAGCAAACTTAGGATGCAACATTTTGCAATCTCTTTACGTTAAATAAGTACTGAAATGGCTCAATTTTTCAAAGAGGAACTTCAACATCTATGAATTTCTTGTTACAAAGTGTACTGTGATTAAAACATATACAAAATCACAGTTGTGTCATTTCTCTAATTGCAAGTTTATTTTTTTACAAAAGATCCTGGGATTTCTTTGGAATATTATGTGGAGTTAAGTCTGCAGTATATACAATATATAGCGGAAATTCCCGAGTTGCGTTTCTTTTCGCTTCAGTATATTTTAGTTCGCATGCACTTTTATATAAAATTGAAACACATTTTATATTTGGACAGACAACTTGTTCAGGTCTCTCAAATCCCTTTAAAAGCAACATTTGCTATATTCGTACAATCTTACAGGGGCTTGTGTCCAGATATCTTTCCAGAATTAATATATGTATCCTAGATTTTGACTATATATGTGTTGTTTGAGGAGAAATATGTTCTCCGAGATAAAAGCGTTGTATGGCGTTCAGTTCAATTCATCAATATACTCAAATAATAGTAGAATTTCGTTTTATGTATGCAAACTAAACGCAGGCATCTAAAGAAACACATGACAATCTTGAAGCTTTTTTTGTTAATTTTTGTTATTAATCCAGTATACTTTTGACTTTAAACCTGCTTGCATATACTTAAATAAAAGTTTCGGTTTTCCTGTTTTCTTCTTATTCTTCCATAAATTTAAATATTATTATTGGTGCAATATAATCAACAGTTAGTAATCTGCTAAAATAATTTTCTCTATGCTATTGTTATAATTAATATTAATGATTGAACAAATGTAAGTTATGTAGAAAACTAAAGGGATGCTGCGATTTCTTTTTAAATGTGTCCGTTTAAGGTTTTACTTTTAAATAGTGAAAACTCACCTTACACTTCTGTTTTTGCAGGTCATGGGCGTGTACCAGACGTCGATCAAGCAACCTGAAGCCTACGCGCAGACAGAGTTACCTCCCCTCGCTTACATAGACATCATGCCCAAATGCCTACATACGGGCAATATAAAGGGAAAGATCCCACCAAAGTTTGACAATTTCAGGTAATAATAACGCTTTGCCGCTTACAATATCAAAGGAAAGAACATATCAGGTTTGACAAATTCGGGTAACAACGGCGTTAATCCGACAAATTTAAGAATTTCTCTTTCAAAAAACTTGGTTGAGAGAGTTTAGGTGTGTAGTTGTGAGTGTGGGTGGATGGGGTGGGGTGGGGAGTGTAGGGGTGAAGGTGGTGGTCGTGGGGGTAGGGTGGGCGGGGATGGTAGATGCTGATTCATAAACACGGAGTACAGCGTGACCTATTAAACATTCTGTTATACTAAGTTACATACATTACATATTTAAAAGGATTATAAACATTTCTGCAAAACTTGAAAAAGGGTGAAATAATTATCAATATTGGAAGATAAACAAAGATATGATCATTTGAACTATGAATAATAGTTCTGAATTACCATATATGAAATATTTAATATAAATATGATAATTTTCTGTTTTATAGAAAATCGTATGAACAATGAGTATAATCATCAGTTAAGAATTTTGCATTAATTTGAAGCGATTTGTTTTCCCTTTAAATAATATTTCTCTATATGCCATATATGGTCATCTAGAACTATGACGTTATAGTTCTCAAAATAACTATCGCTATCTGTTTTAGAACAACCTTCAAATGGTAATATATTCGTTATTTATCATCTGAGTTTGTTGATTTTATTCACCATATTACTATGTGTTTTCGGAACCCTCCATAAGATCAAGCTTGTTTGAATATATGCCTGCATTTCCAGCGATATCATATTGGCGTCGTTAATATGAAAATCGTATTTTGGACATTAGTTCATATTGAATAGTTCCTGTATTGAATAGTTCCTGTATGTATTGAATAGTTCCAGTATTGAATAGTTTCTGTATTGAATAGTTCCTGTATTGAATAGTTCCTATATCAAATAGTTCCTATATTGAATAGTTCCTATATTTAATAGTTCCTGTATTGAATAGTTCCTGTATTGAATAGTTCCTATATTGAATAGTTCCTGTATTGAATAGTTCCTGTATCGAATAGTTCCTATATTGAATAGTTCCTGTATTGAATAGTTCCTATATTGAATAGTTCCTATATTGAATAGTTCCTGCATTGAATAGTTTCTGTATCGAATAGTTCCTGTATCGAATAGTTCCTATATTGAATAGTTACTATATTGAATAGTTCCTGTATTGAATAGTTCCTATATTGAATAGTTCCTGTATTGAATAGTTCCTATATTGAATAGTTCCTGTATTGAATAGTTCCTATAGTGAATAGTTCCTGTATTGAATAGTTCCTATATTGAATAATTCCTATATTGAATAGTTCCTGTATTGAATAGTTCCTGTATTGAATAGTTCCTATATTGAATAGTTCCTATATTGAATAGTTCCTGTATTGAATAAATCCTATATTGAATAGTTCCTATATTGAATAGTTCCTGTATTGAATAGTTCCTATTCCTTTATTATTACGCTTCTTCCTATTTAAATGGACACACGACAATTATCTAGATTTGTTTAAAACTCGTGGCGTGAACTAATTTATATTAATTATAAGAATACATTAACAAAACTAGTTGTTACATCTTACTAACTGTTGCCTATATTGCACCAATGATACTACACATATAATTTGGTAGAATATCGAAAACAAATTAAAAACTCAAACTTGTTTTACTTATATGCAAGCAGATAAATAATACTGATAAATAATACTGATAAATAATACTGATAATACAATCATAGACATAGATAAATAATACGGATAATACAGTCGAGATGCTAATGTTAAAGTAGCTATCCCGCCAACAACAGCTAATGTTTACAACATATGGTTTGTTAACCTACTGACGACGAGGTATATATATATTTGTCATAATGCAAAGAAAATTCTCAGGATTTCATTGGTCAATGCGCCGTAGACATGAGCCCATGTCTACGTCTCGAGACGTGAACATAGGACGAACCCCATTACTCAAATACACAAAAACAAAATGGCGACGATAACGTTGCCGATTCGTTTTGGAAACCGCCGATTGTTTCCTTCCTATCGCTTTTCTGCGCTTTCCACTATGCGTAAAAGTCTGAAATTACGTTTATTTTATTAAAAAATCCGCTAAATTTAACGACGTTAGAGCGATGACGTCACGAAAGTAAACAACGTCTAGTTTGAGGCACGTTACGGAAAAATTGGCGCAATAAAAATGAAATCGTGTGTGTTGGCTTTTTTTTCTTAATAAATGGTTACAACTTTGAAGTATGACAAATTCGTTATTAGGATTCTTGACAGGGAACATGGGCTCACATTCCCTCCCTGGAAATATATATTCCCCCTCGCCTAACGGCTCGGGTGAATATAATTTCCAGGCAGGGAATGTGAGCCCATGTCCTCTGTCAAGAATCCTAATAACTAATAATATACTGACGCCAAAAAGAAACGTTTCATGGTTGAATTTAAAACCATATTTTATTAACAACAATTTCAAGTGGACAAATTCATTTAGAATATGCAACAATGGGGTAATACTGATTTGATTGTCAATAAACACATTTCATTACACTGTGGACATCTTTAATCAAGTCCTAAAAACAGCCACCAACTGCAAAAAGTCGGTAACGAGTATACTCCCTTGACTGACAATCACTGCATCCAATCTGCGTCTCATGGAACCGCACAGGTTACGAAGAAGGTACCTCGGGAGGCGTGCCCACTCTTTCTGAAGTGCCACGATGAATTCCTGGACGTTTCCAGGCTGGGGGAGACGTCGACGTAACCGACGTCCAAGTACGTCCCACATGTGCTCTATCGAATTACAGTCCGGCGAATTAGCTGGCCAGGGCATCACATTTATTTGACAGTGCGTATGGAAAGAACCCATACCTCCACACCCACACACAACATTGCTGCAAGTAATATAACATGTGTCTTGTATTATACAGTGCAATTATGGATGGAGCAAACAAATGGTTGCAGGACAACCCAGGGCTGGTGGTGTGGAAATGCGAAACTGTGGAGAGAAAAATTACGCCAACTCCAGACGGTGGTTTGAGTTATGACCTCAATGCAATGTTACGACACGACGCTACTTTCGGTTACTTGGTCTTCATTCGGGGACTGAGGTAAAATGTTATGATGCACGTGTATTATGTTAGAAATCGAGCAATTTCATATTCGGACAGTTATTGGTCAAAATAATGTTATATTTGCCCGAGACCATGATTGCCCGAGGCCAAATGCCGAGGATCATTATGACAGACCGAGGAATTATGACTGCTTCAATATAAAATCATTTGACTGTGCCATTACGGATATTGGGAAAGACAGACATAGTTATATTTATGTAATATGAGCAGAGTTTATTTAATAAACCTTGTACATGTACATGTTTTAGGGTTCTGTAAAAATGTATGTGATTTGAAAAATTATATATATAGTCATGTTCGGATATGACTATAATACGGCATTTTTCGAGTTATTCTGTTAATAAAATCTCACATTTGTGCCTTTTTGATAGTGAACTTATTAATCTCATTGAACAAATTGATGTGGTGCTCGGCACAGACTCACAATATATAATTTTATCCAACTCGTTTTATAGATTCAATATTAAACAAGAGGTCAATGACCTTGAAGCTCTACTGATTGATTTTTATTTCAGGAAGTAGTCGCTACAAACTTGTTTTTTGAAAATTTATTTTAGCCATGGCGGCCATCTTGAATTTCCGGCCGACCTGATATTTTGCTAGGATCAATTAGACATCAAGAGCAACATTCCTGTGAAGGTCATGAAAATCCGTCAAGTAGTTTCAGAGGAGTAGTCGCTACAAGTTTTCATTATATAATTCTATGTAAACAAAGATGGCCGCTGACAGCGATGTTTAACATCTAATCAAAATGATTTTTGACAAGGACCAACATCATGTAATGCTGATCATTTTAGAAAAAGTCCCATATCAATATCACTTATAGTTTTTAAGAAGTAGTCGCTACAAACTTGCATTTTGAAAATCTATTTTTAGCCATGGCGGCCATCTTGAATTTCCGGCCGACCTGAAATTTTGCTAGGATCAATTAGACATCAAGAGCAACATTTCTGTGAAGTTTCATGAAAATCCGTCAAGTAGTTTCAGAGGAGTAGTCGCTACAAGTTTTCATTATATAACTCTATGTAAACAAAGATGGCCACTGGCAGCCATGTTTAATGTCGAATCAAAATAATGTTCGACTCGGATAACCATCATGTCATGCTGATCATTTTAGAAAAAGTCCCATATCAATATCACTTATAGTTTTCAAGAAGTAGTCGCTACATACTTGTATTTTGAAAATCTATTTTTAGCCATGGCGGCCATCTTGAATTTCCGGCCGACCTGAAATTTGCTAGGATCAATTAGACATCAAGAGCAACATTTCTGTGAAGTTTCATGAAAATCCGTCAAGTAGTTTCAGAGGAGTAGTCGCTACAAGTTTTCATTATATAACTCTATGTAAACAAAGATGGCCACTGGCAGCCATGTTTAATGTCGAATCAAAATAATGTTCGACTCGGATAACCATCATGTCATGCTGATCATTTTAGAAAAAGTCCCATATCAATATCACTTATAGTTTTCAAGAAGTAGTCGCTACATACTTGTATTTTGAAAATCTATTTTTAGCCATGGCGGCCATCTTGAATTTCCGGCCGACCTGAAATTTTGCTAGGATCAATTAGACATCAAGAGCAACAATTCTGTGAAGTTTCATGAAAATCCGTCAAGTAGTTTCAGAGGAGTAGTCGCTACAAGTTTTCATTATATAATTCTATGTAAACAAAGATGGCCGCTGACAGCGATGTTTAACATCTAATCAAAATGATTTTTGACAAGGACCAACATCATGTAATGCTGATCATTTTAGAAAAAGTCCCATATCAATATCACTTATAGTTTTCAAGAAGTAGTCGCTACAAACTTGCATTTTGAAAATCTATTTTTAGCCATGGCGGCCATCTTGAATTTCCGGCCGACCTGAAATTTTGCTAGGATCAATTAGACATCAAGAGCAACATTTCTATGAAGTTTCATGAAAATCCGTCAAGTAGTTTCAGAGGAGTAGTCGCTACAAGTTTTCATTATATAACTCTATGTAAACAAAGATGGCCACTGGCAGCCATGTTTAATGTCGAATCAAAATAATGTTCGACTCGGATAACCATCATGTCATGCTGATCATTTTAGAAAAAGTCCCATATCAATATCACTTATAGTTTTCAAGAAGTAGTCGCTACATACTTGTATTTTGAAAATCTATTTTTAGCCATGGCGGCCATCTTGAATTTCCGGCCGACCTGAAATTTGCTAGGATCAATTAGACATCAAGAGCAACATTTCTGTGAAGTTTCATGAAAATCCGTCAAGAAGTTTCAGAGGAGTAGTCGCTACAAGTTTTCATTATATAACTCTATGTAAACAAAGATGGCCACTGGCAGCCATGTTTAATGTCGAATCAAAATAATGTTCGACTCGGATAACCATCATGTCATGCTGATCATTTTAGAAAAAGTCCCATATCAATATCACTTATAGTTTTCAAGAAGTAGTCGCTACATACTTGTATTTTGAAAATCTATTTTTAGCCATGGCGGCCATCTTGAATTTCCGGCCGACTTGAAATTTTGCTAGGATCAATTAGACATCAAGAGCAACAATTCTGTGAAGTTTCATGAAAATCCGTCAAGTAGTTTCAGAGGAGTAGTCGCTACAAGTTTTCATTATATAATTCTATGTAAACAAAGATGGCCGCTGACAGCGATGTTTAACATCTAATCAAAATGATTTTTGACAAGGACCAACATCATGTAATGCTGATCATTTTAGAAAAAGTCCCATATCAATATCACTTATAGTTTTCAAGAAGTAGTCGCTACAAACTTGCATTTTGAAAATCTATTTTTAGCCATGGCGGCCATCTTGAATTTCCGGCCGACCTGAAATTTTGCTAGGATCAATTAGACATCAAGAGCAACATTTCTGTGAAGTTTCATGAAAATCCGTCAAGTAGTTTCAGAGGGGTAGTCGCTACAAGTTTTCATTATATAACTATATGTAAACAAAGATGGCCACTGGCAGCCATGTTTAATGTCGAATCAAAATAATGTTCGACTCGGATAACCATCATGTCATGCTGATCATTTTAGAAAAAGTCCCATATCAATATCACTTATAGTTTTCAAGAAGTAGTCGCTACATACTTGTATTTTGAAAATCTATTTTTAGCCATGGCGGCCATCTTGAATTTCCGGCCGACCTGAAATTTTGCTAGGATCAATTAGACATCAAGAGCAACAATTCTGTGAAGTTTCATGAAAATCCGTCAAGTTGTTTCAGAGGAGTAGTCGCTACAAGTTTTCATTATATAACTCTATGTAAACAAAGATGGCCGCTGGCAGCCATGTTTAACGTCAAATCAAAACGATTTTCGACAAGGACCAACATCATGTCATGCTACTCATTTTAGAAAAAGTCCCATATCAATATCACTTATAGTTTTCAAGAAGTAGTCGCTACAAACTTGAATTTAAAAAATATATTTTTAGCTTTGGCGGCCATCTTGGATTTCACATTAACATGAATTTTTGCTAGGATCAACTAGACTTCATGGGCAACATTTCTGTAAAGTTTGATGAATATCCATCCAGTAGTTTCAGAGGAGTAGTCGCTACAAATAAAAGTTAACGGACAGACGGACGGACGGACGACGGACGCCGCACCACGGCATAAGCTCTGCTGATCTCTGATCAGTAGAGCTAAAAAGGCACGAATGTAGGATCCTCTATATATGAACTTCTAATATTGATCGTAACTTAACAAAGAGCACATCAGTCAGAATAGTGGATGAAATTTTTGTAAAAACTATATTTTGTTTGTTCTAGGTTATGGCTTACCAAGAACGTTAATCCAGGGTCTCCGCCACAACAGCTGGGAATCAGGAATGTTGTGCCAGAAAAAATGATAATAGAATTACCAACACGTGGCTATCTCAGGTAGTTTTACATACTATTATGAGAGAGAGAGATAGAGAGAGAGAGAGAGAGATAGAGAGAGAGAGAGAGACTCACAATAACCAAATAAAATAGCAAGCATACACGGATTGTGCGAGCATGTTGATATTAAAGTTGTAGTTTGGTAGTAAAAGATCACTATGGCTAAAAGCGTAAATTTAAAACTAAAGGAAATGTTCAAGAAAGTTTCTTACTAGATTCTGCTCTCTCAGCAATATGTTAACCAACATTATTATGAACTATGCCTGTTAACTGATGAAAATCTGCCGTTTTGCCTGTTTACAGATTCAATGTCCCTAAAAGTTTAAAACTCCAAATCATGGAACTTTTGATGAGCATTTTACACCAAAGTGTATTAAAAAAACATCTGTTTATTTTTTTATTTCATTTTAACTGTATTGTTTTTTCATTTAAAAAAACTCACATCCTTCAGGCAGTAACATATCACTTTTCTTGATAGGTGTTGCACTAAGTGGGTAATTACATCTTTGCACTAATGTATAGTTGTATGCTTATATGAACAATCTCCAATGAAAGTTTCATATTAAACATATGAGCATACGAGCTGGAAGTTATATTTCAACCAATTAGTGATGAAAGGTACCAAACTATATAAAACAGATAGTCAGGTGGTTACCGGTCTTTCCCCACTAATGGGACGGTTTGTACACATTATCTATATAAAAGCGCATCCGTGACAAAGACGCTGCGTTTGAAACTTCTCGCCTCTCACCAATGCTGGTTTGAACCCCACTGGGATCTGGACTTATAAGTGATAAAGTGTCGATTCTTTCAGATGACGGGAGGTATTCAGTACCGGTTCTACCCAGGAAATAACGAGCGCTCTACCTCCACCAATAAACAATTGACCGTCATACATAGCTTTAATGAGCTGGAAATGACGGAAAACATCATTTAACCCACCATCAAGCTTATATATAATTTATATTGCCAGACAAAGAGGCCGTATTATAATAGCAGGTGAAGTTGAAGGATTGTTTGGTGGAATGATGGGTGGGATGCACAGTTTCGGCACGTTTGAAGGCCTAGCAGACACTATTAAACGACTGAAGACCAAGTTAGAAGCGGACCCTATTCCAGGTGACATGTTTATAATGGTTACCACATAAAACGGCTCATGGGATAGTAAGAAAGCAGCTGTTGTCAGCGTCAAGACATGCATTTTGACGTCATGTGAATCTAAGAGCTATATGATAAATAGAATCTCAAATTCGTGATAATTAAATATTGAATCAATTTAACTCGCTGTCTACTGGTTTGCTTTAATTCAATAATACATGTAATAATGAAATAATTCATGTAAGATCGTCTCTTCATTATCTATTTTTTAGTCATTTCTCAGAGTTAATATATGCCCTATATCGTACTGTTATAATACTCTGGTAGACAGGTACGATTTCTTTGACTTCTTTTAGTATGTACATGTACTTTATTTGTTTGTAAAATAATGTCTTATTTCGAATTAACTTCACATTTCAAGTAAGCGGAGCTATTGCCCACGCATTCAGTTTGTCTCAATAGAAAATTTGCGATTCTACTGTCTGAGAATACGCTGCCGGTAGTTTTCGACCTTGTACCTTTTTATCATTATCAAACTTCCAGGGCACGTTATTGTTGGTACTATAGCGACTGGAAAATAATGTTAATATAAGAAATGTTTTGATTTTTCCGGCGTTTATGCGGTTTTAAACGCAGTCAAAAAAGGCAAATTCCATGCGCTATATGGTAAAAATGCCGTTCGTCACCGGCGTTTAAAACTGCCAAAAATAAATAAAGAAATAAAATCAAATCTGCTAATGTCAGAATGAGTCTAAACAGGAAGGTATCGCGCTTCAGAAACACCATTATAAATGATTTCACAAACGAGAAAATCTGACGAGAAAGACTTCTCCCATATTATTTTTTATATACGACACGAACAAAATTAATCATGTGTATACGGTTTAGCAAGAGAAAATCCAACCCTCGGTATAACTGTTCTGAGCGGAACTTCGTCAGAGCCTCGATTTCGATCAAAACAATGAATTGCCTCTTAACCGGAACCCTATGAAAGATTCTTATAAATTAACATGACGCCAGTTGTCAATCATTTATCCATGTAACCAGTCGAGCCATTACGATACATCCGACATCAATATACTCTGACATCAATATACTTCGACATCAACAATAGGGCGGAGATATCTAAGTACTGGCGTCATGTTAATTAAATGTTAAAGAGGCACTACCTATATCTACGCGATTTTTAATGTAAACTATTAAATACTCAATATTAATGCATTTATATGTATACAAAGCTATTTTATGAGTATTGTAAGAAGAAACGTGGTTCGTATTCCAGTTCTGTAAATTATTAATTATGATCAAAACAATATCTTGAATAAAATGCTGCCCAGCCGTTTATTCCTGCCGGAGAACTACGAGTTTTTACGATTTTCTCGGACATGCGCAATGCGATTACAAACTATTCGGCGCTGTTCCGATAGCAAACGAATCGATCGGAACTCTTCGCTAATCAGACGAGGTAATTCCGATTATAAACGAATAAGATCGGAAAATCTCCGCAATCGGCTTGTCTAAAACAATTACGAATACAATTTCAAAAATCCGATCTTTTCAATCCTGTTTTTCCCCAGCAAAACGCATATTACATTGGGTGAAATTATTGCCATTTACCTTTTTCATAGTCCTCTTTATAATTCAGTAAAGTTTATATCAATTGGTGGACAAAACGATACAGGTAGAGCCTCTTTAATGCATATAAGATGATTTTTGTTTTGACGAATGCTTTAGAAGTAAATGCATTCCAGGTCAGAACATCAACACGATTAAACAACCCGCTGGCCATCGACTGAGTGAGATTTACACTCTCTGTAATACCATTCAATGTTTGGAACAGCTTTAAAATTACTTAACAAAACATTTTATTTATCTATGGTATTGTAAATATTCTAGATCAAAGTAATATACGACAAATACTAGTACACTGTATGCAATACAAAATGTCCGCGCATTTTAGAAACTAACCCGCCAAATAACGGAAAAAAATATACCACAAAACCGTTTATCAAAACTCTTGCCAGGTGTTTAGGTCATATTATAATGCATACATGCTGATTAAAAGTTTAAGTTTATTGTCGAGTTCTTAAAATACCCGTGACTGAATATGCGTAAAATGAATTATGAGTTGGCAACTCTTATTTCGACGCTTCAGTTTTGGGGTTTGACCTGGCTAGGTAAAGCTGTTTTTATGTTGTCTTTAGTGCCTGGATTCTCAAAATAAGGAAATTATATATATTCCTCGTCGTCAGTAGGTTTAGAAACGGTGTACATATGCTGTAAATGTGGCTGTTGTTGGCGGGATAGCTACTTAAAACGTGGTATTGCGGGGAAACAATATCGTTAATGAATATTATTGCTAAACCTAAATGCGACATTTTTCCGTGGAAACAGGTACTATACTAACGATTGAGACGGACCAAGTGAAGGCCTATGATGGGTTAAAGAAAGACTTGGACCCAGAAGCTGCCTGCTGGACGGAAGATAAAGACAAGTTCAAACGAATCACACAAGTAATAAGGATATACTATATAAAGGGACCCCCAGCCAAGGAGGAAATATGTAAGATACTGTTGTGACGCTTTTAACCTTAACCCGCTATATATATATAATGGATTGTTCTTTTTTAATTAAGACCATTCCATTTATGTGACGAAGGGGTGTTTTGGGGGGGAAATGACTGATCAGCAGTCGGACATTATATATCAGCCTGCGAGTTAGTCGCAGGCTGATCTAGGTTTACAATGGACGCAAAGGCTATTATAAACGTGCTTAGCGGGTTAAGGGTTAAGGAATATGTGATAATATCGTGGATTTTAAATAAGTATGGTTATCACCAAAAGTGCAAATTCTGCGGTTGTCACGGTAACGTTTTGTGGGGTAACATTTAACTGTAAGCGTTTGTTTAAAGAACCTAACCAGCCAAATAATGATACACTGCCAAAAAATAAAATCTTAGTTATAGAAAAAAAAACTTATATTGAGAAAAATTATCTTGTTTTGAGACTATTTTTCTTGGGAGTATACTTAGAAATTATTTCTTGTTTCTGCCAGCCTTAGGAATCTTGAAATAAGAAATAGTTTTCCTATAACAAGAAAAGAAATATTCTTGTTTCATTCACACGTGGTTTTCATTTCAAGAATTAATTTTCTCGAAATAAGAAACAAAATCTTAATTTAAGATCTTACACTTTCTTATATTTTTCTTAAATTAAGAACTTATCTTAATCTAAGAAACCCTATTTTCTTATACCTTTCTAGTCACTTTTCTTAAATTAAGAACTCAAATCTTAATTTAAGAAATCAATTTTCTTATAACAAGAAAAAGGGAGTATAGCTAGAAATATTTTCTTATAGGAAAATACCAAGAAACAAAATCTTAATTTAAGATCTTACACTTTCTTATATTTTTCTTAAATTAAGAACTTATCTTAATCTAAGAAACCCTATTTTCTTATACCTTTCTAGTCACTTTTCTTAAATTAAGAACTCAAATCTTAATTTAAGAAATCAATTTTCTTATAACAAGAAAAAGGGAGTATAGCTAGAAATATTTTCTTATAGGAAAATACCAAGAAAATATACTATCTGAAAACAAGAAAAAACAAGAAAATTAAGAGGAAACACATATCTTATTCCGAGTAGACAGAACCTTGATGAATTCTACAATTTCTCAAATCAAGAAAGTCTACGAATTCTACAATTTCAAGATAGGTTATTTTATGCAACAATGAATTTTCTGCACAAGCGTCTTTAACATTGCATAAATAGTGAAACTGTCATATCTGCATCACAGCACGAATGTAATAAATGACGAATGTAATAAATGACGTATGCTATAGTTTTGTCTTTTTTGTGTGTGTAGCTCACTGTATTAATAGTAAACTTGTAGGACTTTAAACAAGGCAAAATTATCCAAACAATGCATAAAATATATGTATTTTAATCCAGCCTTTTTGGCAAGTGTGTTTTTTACATATCACATGTATATGTAGTCGGAGTCTTCTCTGACGTTTATAAAGCCTTTTTAATAATTTTTATGGTACGGCTTTACTAACGTCAGAGAAAAGGCCAGTCCAAAAGGCGGAATTTGCCGCGACCAGCTCAGATCGGCTCTTCTAGCCGCTGCGTTGATGTAATTACCCCCGCGAAAATTTCAAGAACTGTTCAGGAATAGTTCTTGAATTGTTCTTGAACATCTTCACAAGAACTGCTCAAGAATCGCTCTTAAACATTCTTTTCCAAAATGTTAAATGACCCAAAATTCTTTAACTTTCTGTTCAATAACTGTTCAAGAACTTTGTTGTTCAAAACCTGTTCTAACACGTTCTTGAACTTATAAGTTCTGGAACATTTCCTGAACAAAAAGTTCAAGAATTATGAGGCATTTAACGTTTTGGACAAGAACTGTTCAATAACTGATAAGAACAATTCTTAAGCAGTTCTTGAACTGTTCCCCATAAATACGAAGCTCTCAGACGTAAGAATGCTGTCATCGGCAGAGAAAACATTTCTACCAGTTACAGGGTCCTCCTCAGGATTTTTTACAAGCGCTGGCATAGACAGCGCGGGGGGTGGGTTTGGGAGGGGGCCGCCCCCTCCCATTGTCGATTTTTTTCCAATTCTAGGGTGCACCATATGCCCCGAGATGATTTTTAATTATAAAATGAAGATGTGGAAAACTTTATTAAAGAGAATATAATTATACATCTATATATTACTTATTCAATAGTGTGACTCGGGATAAAGTCAAAATAATTTTTTTTTTTTTTTTAAAAAAACGTTGAAAATTGATGGTTAAAATCCTGACGTTAAATATTATTGAACTAAAACTACAACATGACATAATATAATCTGCAATAAATACACCCCAATACAACAAACTCTTTATCCATTAAATTTAGACCATAATCAGCTACCATACACTTTACAATAATCTGCGTTTGAATAAAATAATATTAATATTCATTCTTTACATTGATTGCCCTTAAATTACATGTATTTATTTACTAACCATTTTCCATTTCCTCAACCCATTTGAAGTCTTTCTCCCAGTCTGGATTGAACCCGGTCAGCCTGACCCTTGCTCTTTTGGCGACTGGGTCAGATGCTGAGACACAGACAGTAGGTGCAGCCTCAACATTTCTTACCACAAAAAACTTGCCAATTCCCCCATCTAAGGGTCTCTTACTACTTTGCTTCGACATTTTGTTATGATAAATTAATAGAAACATCGGACATTTTATAGCAAAGTAACCCAGTTTAACTTCATTAACTTAATTAATTAAAGATATTGACTAATCTCTGAAAGTATCGAGTAATTAAAATAATCTCATCAAATTAATACTTACAAACTGCAGACGATCCACGCAGAGAGCCGACGAACATCAAAACATCATAATTTTTTTAACAACTCCTTAATAATCACTCATCCTGTATTTAAATCACATTATCCAATCAATTATGTCACATCGCTTCATCTTATCTAATTAATCCCATCAAGTTTTGTTTGTCGGGACATAATAATGATCAACAATAAACTCAAGTGAATCACAGCTAACGCAACGCTACAACACCGTATCTCTGCCTGATTTGACTGGTTTATACAACTGTACACACTTGTCCTTGACGTGTAGTATTTCACACCGATAGCGCGTGACTTACATCCTGTGTAGAAGGTCTGTTTATAGTGTATGTGTCGGACTATAAGCAACACGAATCAAGTAAATCATAGCACCGCGTTTGGGATTTAAAGGACCGCGCTAATTTCAAGGACAGCGCAAATAAGGATTTTGATTTTCAAGCACCGCGCTAGCGCGGTGCTTAAAGGCGCTGTGGAGAACCCTGCAGTTACAATTTGACAACTAAACAATCACTAAAACAAAAGGTGCATATTCAACCCACCCACATTTTTGGGCGATATTTCCAGTGGTATGGGTGGGATCCCTACTGGAATATATTTGGGATCCCAGCGAGATTATTGATTAAACTCTTAACGTGTCCATATTAACATGGAAATGAGGTAGAGCTCACGCGAGTGAGATGAGCAAATGTTAGCAAGGTGAGCATGTGAGAACTACCAGGGTTAGTGATGTGACCAAAGTGAGCGACATAAGCCCTCAGGTGTGTTTTTACTCTCTGAAATGCATACAAAATGGCTGGTGAGTTTGCCATTAACACAAATGCGCCGTAACAAAATAACCGCAAGTGATACATGGAGAATAGATGACAGACAACGCCCTATCACACAAGCTCAATATAATTATATAGCTTACTTAATGAGGTAAAAAGTATTTAATGATCTCATACTGTTTGACGGTCCGTCATTAACAATTGGTCATGCAGACAATTTTTTCAAGATCGCCAACATCTTGGGTTCAAATCCCAGCTGGGGCAGATACACGGTTCCTAAGCGAATGGATTAGACTCTACAATATTAAAAAAATCTGAGATCTTCGGCACCACCATTAAAACTGACACAGTGTTTCAAACCAACAAATCTTAACATTGAACAAGGTCACTTACTTGTTTCCTATATGTCAGGCCAAATAAAATAATGTGTGGTTCCGTTTACCAGACTGACCCTATATTTTTGGGCTTTTTTCACCAACCCTATTTTTTTTTGTATTTTTTCGACAAAAAGCACGAAAGTATATGAGGCGTATCTTCGTCATTCCGAAAGTGGCACTTCCGGTATTAAAAGCTAGATGGCAGCCTCCTCAATTTTAATCTTGGACTTAGAAATCTGTATCGAAAATAATTACGGCATTTGGCAATTAGGTTTATTTATGAACACTAGCTAACATGATGGAGGAATTTACAAGGTAACATGAAGCAAGACCAACTTCCAGTCTAGGCTTTTCTACTGGTTCGAAAAAAAATAAGTTTTCTCAAATGTAACCGGAACCACACATATTGTTTAGTTTGCCTTATGTACGCAATGAATTACATGCGAAAGTGCATACTACTGGACTTTTACATTGGGACTATACAAATTCTTTTTTATACAGGTATGTGTACTACTGAAAGACAAGATAGTAACATTTAAACATTTATAATAATAATGTACATACATAATGATATGTATCTTAAAATTATTTCAATTCAATTAGGCACATCGTGCATCCGAGTAGAGCATATATAAATACTGTTTTTTTTGATTATCAGTTCAGTCAAGACCATTCATTATGATTCTTGAGGCATTGTTCATGGTGGTGCACGGTATTACCAATATGCCGGTATATTATGATAGAGTCTCAAAATAATATATATCGCGATACGCTCTTAGCATACCGATACGACCGGTAAATTCACTTAATGCAGAAGCAGTCTGCAAATATCCGTCAGGTCGAGTTTTTTACTTCTCCATTGAGTACTCACTGGTTTCTCACTCTATTGCGAGCCGTGGCGTGACATTGTCAGTGGTATAGACCAGGACCCAGCTCAGTCAGTCAGTACACAGGCAATTTCTGGAATGTGTTTCGATTTTTTTTTTTAGACTCGATTCAGAACGAGGCTCCCATGTGTTTTTCCATCGCTGGTTCTCGATTACGCAGGCTAAGCGATATAAACTGGGTAACCACTCAAACCGGCGTTTACCAGCGTTCTAAAAAATAAACAGTGTCGGAGTTAAATGACCCCGACTTCGAGATTGTAAACAATCCGAAGGGAAGTCCAATGTGTGGAAACATTTTGGGCTTCAGAAACGTGTAGCCAACAAGACACTTGTGGACAATGTAGCTGTGTGCCGACAGTGTAATATGTGTTCATGAATGAAGGATACAACTCATAAGATATCTCTTTCTTGTTTATATCATTAGGCGTTGGCTGGTCTGGTTCTTTGTACTTCCCACAATATATCGCGATACAGTTCAGCCGTATCGCGATACAAAAATGCTGGCGATACCCATCCCTAATTGTTCATGTAGACTGTACTGTAGTCATCAGTCTTTTTTATAAAGGTGCTTCTACAACCTTAATAAATTCTGATACAATGTAAAAACAGCAGTCCCATGGCCATACAGACAATCTTCCTTGGAGACCATTTTGGTAAGGCCAGTTTTTTTCATTCCGATGTACTTTGATCCATGCACGGTGAAAGCTTATCCCTCCTCATCCATACGTACATCATTTTTGACCTCTCCAAGAAACCGAAATCTGAAATTAGTTTTTCATAACACATTAAAATATATCAGGTGTCTAATCGGCTGCCTTAAACATGTTAAATAGTGTTTTGTTTTAATTAAATCTTTAATAAAGTTTTTTTCCGAGATTACCAGCTCGAGGCCTTTTATCACACCCTTTTGTGTGCGACTGCTGCATGTGTCTACAATGAAATGATACCATAGGGTGAGTGTTCAGGGCCATTTAGCCATCATGTTTTACATGTATGTGCTTTCCCCCTTTAAACTTACAGTTAACAACAACAAATACTGTTTTTGAAGCTGCAGTGTTTTTGTTTGAACTATATATAAATAATCTTGAGTTAATTAGTACAAACTTCAATACCAATTGTTTAATAAAAAACAGTTACTATACCTTCATACTTTTGTCAGGTAGAAAGTACAAAGACTCATGGAGTATTCTCGTCCGTGGCATTATCTTTCTGCCTCTTCAATTTGGCAGCAGCAACTTGATTAGCTTTTCCAGCCTATAGAAATATAAATGTAACCAAAATAAGAAATGTAGACATTAACTTTTTGGAAGACTGGGTTGAACGTCATCAGTATATATAATTATATAAGCATATTCAACCGAAGGGGAGGGGGATGGATGGTTGCAGTCGGTGGGGTGGGCAACAGCAACATAGCTATTAATCCGAGCCTTCTCTGACTTTACCAGCCGTTTTTACGGTTTTCGATTTTTCATTTGGCTGTGTACGGTCAGAATGGTTCATATAGTAAAAACACGGGGATGATCCACGAGGGAGAGGAGCTATTCGCTTGGTTTTAAGTCAATATATCTAAGAAAGTATGCATTGAATTAACATTTCAAGCATCTAAAGTGATTATCAATATATTTATTTACCTATCGGGACCGAAATCTGTTGTATTAATCGTTTTAAAGTTGTAACGGTCAACCCTTTTCAGACGATGTTAAAAAGTATTAATTTCCCTACATTTGTTATTATTCAGGTCAAGAGTCCCATGATCGTGACGGGTGCAGTGATAAATTAAGACCAAAATTGTGACCAACTCTTCCTTTTGACTAGCAATTCTCTGAACGACATCCAATTGTTTATCTTTAAATTTTAAATCCTAATCATACTCGTAAAAAAAGTGTGTTCCACTCATTAAATTCCTCCGTGTTGTCTGTTGATACACGTGGTTGATAGTGGATCTATTTGACGAGGGGACGGTAAATGCCTTTACCTCGCTCGAGAATATCACGGGACTTTAATTAATATGCAAGATGACAATATGGCGGATATAGTAAATAAAAGTGTGCTTTATAAATGTTTTATTGTGTCACTACAATCAATAAAGGAGTAGTTTTATCATTGCAACTTGGTAAAATAAACATTAATTGATCGATTTGTTAGTCTAAATTATCGTAATAAATCGACCGGACGCCACAAACTGTTTGTTTTTAGTAATCCCCCTGTTTCCTCTGACCCTAATAAGCCACACAAAAAAATGGCTTTTTAGAACTAAGAAGGCTCAGATTACATAGCTATAAGTGTAGAATTGATATTGCAAAATTGATATCATTTTCTTGAATATCCTGATTAAAACATGACTATATGGATAGCCCAGTTCTTTGTTTACAAAATGAAAATATCTCATTCAGAATACGTTTTATTTTGAATTTGACCGGAAACGGCCGTCTGTTTTTCAAAGCAACTCAAGTTGACGTTCTAAACCCTCTTGATGGTATGCTTATAAACCAAACAGTCTACACACATTGTTTAATTCATAAACGTAGGCATGCATTTAATTGTAATAATCTGTTTTCTAACGCCTAAATGTCTGCATATATGATAGCCGTACATTCGCGAAAACTGATGACATAGTTTCAGCATACGATTTTCTCCAATCTAAAAAGTTTTAAGAAACTAATGAGTTCCTGTTTCGTGAAAGAATATATATCTATAATTGTTTATACGCATGAAATATCTTACGTGTACGCTTGAAAATACTTACGTTGTTTATAACTTCTGCTTGATGAAAACGCGGGCATCCAAACTGTGACGTCACGTAATTTTGGGTGATACTATTCCCCGGTCGATTTCCCTGTTACTTCCCGGTAACTTCCCGGTTAACACGATTAAAAGGGGAGGTCAAGTGTGATATGTGTGTTGATGTTTCTGATTATTTAATGATCTATATGACTTATTATGTCTCCCCCACATATTGGTTTTAGCTTGGATGTCTGTCTGACTGTCAGCTTGGATGTCTGTCTGTCTGTCTGTCTGTCCTCTCCATATCTATTGAGCCGCTTGATGGACCCCAGGGATGTATCTTGTTTGTCCGGAGATTTATACATGTGCATGCCCTGTAACCATTTTTACATAAGGCCATCCTTAAAAATATATATATGTTTGCTGTTTCCCGACCCAGGATTTTATAAGTGGGTACATAGGTAGGTGATTTTTTTTGGCCAAAGACAGTAAAAAAATGTAAGAAATTAAAGAAAAATATTCTAAAAAATGTAAAACAAAATTTGTTAAAGAATTGCTACAAAAAGTTTTGGGTAGGGCCCTTTTTGGTGGGTCGGTAGGGAAACAGCAAACCAACATTTTTTGATGGTCGGCCTAAGTATATATATATATATAGCCATGAGCGCATTTCAGTTTCAAACATGCGGTTCTCTTCATAGTCTCAAGAGTTCACAAGTATGAAGATAAGATTGTCATTTAATTGGTAAGCACAGCATGCACAAAGTTTGTAGTATTATGGTGCACATTATGATCATGGAATGATTCATGATGCACTCCCTAGGAACCTTTATGTGAGGGGCTTGCGGAACGTCGGTGGTTCTACCCAGGTGCCCGCCCGTGCACTAAAATTGCCCTGAGGGGCACCTGGGGTCTTCCTCCACCAATGGAAGCTGGAAAGTCGCCATATGACCTTAGCTGTTAGTGCGACTATAAAATCCAATTCAATTAAATCATGATGCACTCATATGTCATGACTTTCTTAAACTGAGATGTTTTTTTCTTGCACGGTTTTTCACTTTCTGAAAATGAGATATAAGAAACATAATCTTACAGCTAGATATTGATTTTCTTAAAAGTAAGATTTTTTATCTTCAGAAACAACAAAAACAAAAAAATAATCTTATAAAACTGATATTAAGAATAACTTTCTTGAATTAAGATAAATATTCTCATTAGTCCTCGGTGCCATCCCAAACAAGATCGCGCAAGAAAATGTTTTTGCATTTATTCTTAATTCAAGAAAATTTATCTCATATTAAGAATAATTAACTTATAAGAATTTTTTTTTAGCAGTGTAGTTTGTTATGTATATATATATATATATATATATTACAAGAACCTTTCTGGAGCACTGGATCACGAGGATTCCGGGAAGATAGGTATTTAAAAAGATAAATGTGAGAAAAATTATCAACCAAACAGTGCTTAAAGTAACAAATATCGAGCGCTTTCGGCTTTAATCGCCTCCCTCAGGTAATTAACTACCAGCAGTTAACTTCCCAGCATTTATCTATTTCATTCCTATTTTTTATCTAATAATTAAAAAAAAAACTTACTTTATTAAGAAGATCGACTTTTTGTGCGTTTGTCGGGTTTTCAGAAACGTTACACTTCTGTCGAATACGAAACTATACACTCATCGTTGGATGTACAGCCACAGCTATTGCATGTATCTAGTTTGACCAGATATTCTCTTTAACATTTGCAATAACTTGTACACACCACAACACCATTACACACATATTATAGGTTTAAAAAGACTAGTATTCTTTATAAGATATTTCTGTTTCTCCAAGATATTAAACCCTTAAAAAATTTCAGTGTTTTCAAAATGTGAGTGTGCTATTACTTAAGCAGTGAATCAGAAGCCGTTTATTTACGAGAACTCTAACAATAGCAGTCTGACCTTTTGACCGCCTGACCGCTCGTACACTCCTAGACAAGTCTGTTCAATCTGCTAGTGTGTCTTCGGAATCTGTTTATTTTCCATGTGAACAAACTTTAAACGCAACGTTTGTGTCGTTCATATACACTGTTGCCATCTTGCGACTGTGTTTTACCATTTCTGGCATGGGCGCATTAAGCGCACGCTTATAGTATTGATTGGTTTATGTTTTTGCTTTTAAACATATTTTTTCGCAACATTTATGTGTTTGTTTTTGCCTATGTATGTATCCTGAGGAAGGCGATTAAAGCCGAAAACGCTCGATATTTATTAGTTTAAGCACTGTTTGGTTGATAATATATATATGTGTATACATGCTTTTTTGTTTTAATTCTGGAGGCACATTATTTTATACTCGTTTAATTGTCGTGTCTATAAATGCTTTTGTCACTTGCAATTCTCTAGCACATTCTGAATTGCAGGTCTACAAGAATTTATTCCCGATATGACAGAAGCTCCCGAAGGTGTCCTCAAAGCAGGGAAGTTCGAACGGTTCGATAATCTTGTACAAAAGCTGGCGCACTGGGTTCCAGCAAATCAGGTAATCACAGGTTCGATACTCTTGCACACAAAATAGGGCACTGGGTCCCAGCAAATCAGGCAATCACAGGTTCAAGAATATTATACACAAACTAGCGCACTGGGTTCCAGCAGATCAGGCAATCACAGGTTCGATAATCGTGTACACAAACTAGCGCACAGGGTTCCAGCAAATCAGGTAATCACAGGTTCGATAATCTTGTACACAAACTACCGCACTGGGTCCCAGCAATTCAGGTAATCACAAGTTTGATAATATTGTACACAAACTAGCGCACTGGGTCCCAGCAAATCAGCTAATCACAGGTTCGATAATCTTGTACACAGACTAGCGCACAGGGTTCCAGCAAATCAGAACAGAAGTTCGATAATATTATGCGCACTGGGTCCCAGCAAATCATGTAAAACAGGTTCGATAATCTTGTATTCAAACTAGCGCACTGGGTTCCGATAAATCAGGCTATCACAGTTTCGGTAATATTGTACACAAACTAGCGCACTGGGTTCAAATCATGTAATCACAGGTTCGATAATCTTGTACACAAACTAGCGCATTGGGTTCCAGCAAATCAGGCTATCACAGGTTAATATTGTACACAGACTAGCTCACTGGGTTCCAACAAATCAGGTAATCACAGGTTCGATAATATTGTACACAGACTATCGCACTGGGTTCCAGCAAATCAGGTAATCACAGGGTCGATACTATTGTACACAGACTAGCGCACTGGGTCCCAGCAAATCTTGTAATCACAGGGTCGATAATAGTGTACACAAACTGGCGCATTGGGTTCCAGCAAATCACAGGTTCGAACATCTTGTACAAAAGCTGGCGCACTTGATTCCAGCAAATCTTGTAATCAGATACACTAAATAGGGTGGATTTATGGTGATTTATGTCGCATTTAGCACATGCTATATATGACATTCGATTTATTTTGTAGTAGAGGAATAGCACTCTTTCTTTTCCTGGGTAAAACCGGTACTGTATACCTCCCGCCATCCGTAAAAATCGATACTTATCATCATGTAACACTGATTTTGCAGAACCTATTTTTTCCCTACATAGTCATAGTCTATGACACAATTAATTCTAAAAAAATCTAAAGGTAAGCCTCTTTCAGAGACCAGGTTAGCGTTTCAGTTACCAGTTTTTGTGGTTAATTAATATGAACCTCTGTGTTAAGAGACACGTTTTGCTATTTACTTTAATGGTTTCTTTTAACAATTCTGACTATAATTTAAATATTTCAGGGCTTGCGAATTGTGAATATTCAACAGTTCGATGCGAGAATTCATCAGACATTTAGTAAGTACTTATTTTTGTCACATGCTATTGTTTTATTGAATTTTATTTTGTTAATACCATGTCGAAAAGGTATGCGACGTTAGTGGAAACTTTGTAAATGTTTTTTTTTTTTAATACTTCATTAGGACAGATTGGCACACGAGACAACATATTTACGATACAAATATACTGACGATCAATGAAAACGCACTAGTAGATTATCTGCGGGTTAAATGTTATTGATAAAGAAAAGTATAACAATAAGAGCATATTTAAAAATTGAAGGCTATTAATTAACGATTGCAAACACCGATTGTCTCAAAATTCCTTAACATGGTTTATAGTGTTCAGTTAAAGTCACATGGCTGGAAAACAATAGTCAATATAATAATACCGGAAATGTTCATCCGTTTTACCTTTCCATGGGAAATCATACCGACGTCACGTTATAGCTCTAGATGAGTGTGGCCTGACCTTCGATTTTCTGAAATAACATGACGTCAGGATGATTTCCTTGGAACGGTAAAACGGTTGGACATATCCGGTATTAAGATGTGTGACTTTTGTTTTCTATCCATGTGACTTTAACTGAACAATATGCACCATGTTGAGGAATTTTGAGACAATCAGTGTTTGCAATTGTTAATATCCTTCAATTTCAAATATGCACTTATTATTATTATAAATTACTTTAGCAATAAAATGTTACACCCATATAATCTAATGGTACGTTTTCATTTGATCGTAAGTATATATCGTCACATGCTTGGCTGATGCTAAACACATAAATTCACCACCACAATACACAAACATGAATTAAAACCACACCTCAGGGATTTGTGCATTCCAAGATATATTAGGCAAACTTATGTTTGGAGAATACACATACATTAAGAACTATGTATTATAGAAAAGTATACAACACACACCAACATATTATGTGCAATAGTATTAGGCAATACTTATGTTTGGGAGAATACAAACACATTAAGAACTATGTATACAACACACACCAACATATTATGTGCAATAGTAATAGGCAATACTTATGTTTGGGAGAATACACTTACATTAAGAACTATGTATACAACACACACCAACATATTATGTGCAATAGTATTAGGCAGTACTTATGTTTGGGAGAATAAACTTACATTAAGAACTATGTATACAACACACACCAACATATTATGTGCAATAGTATTAGGCAAAACTTATGTTTGGGAGAATACAAACACATTAAGAACAATGTTACGATAGATAAAGTATACATCACAATACCAAAGAATGAATGAATTAATGAATGGTGTTTTACGGCACGTCGACACATAAATAGGTCAGATTGTGAGCAAAAACTGAAGAATGATGAAGAAATGAAGGATTAATTAAAAATGGATGTAATGAATGAATGAATGAATGGTGTTTTACGGCACGTCGACACATAAATAGGTCATATTGTGCGCAAAAATTGATGAAAAATAAAGAAATGAAGTATTAATTAAAAATTAATGTAAATATATAAAACACACTAGATACAATACCACAAGTATATATTTGTGCATAACATAAAGAAACATTTTTATTTGGGAGGAGGACATATACATTAATTATAAACTAATTCATTACTTTGTTTACACAATTTTCGAGTGTAACCAGCCTACAATTAAAGACTTCCCTCTATTACCATTCTCTTAATTTAAAACGTATATAAAGCTAGAGATACAAGTATGCATATAACGTATATAAAGCTGGAGATACAAGTATGCATATAACGTATATAAAGCTGGAGATACAAGTATGCATATAACGTATATAAAGCTAAAGATACAAGTATGCATATAACGTATATAAAGCTAGAGATACAAGTATGCATATAACGTATATAAAGCTAGAGATACAAGTATGCATATAACATATATAAAGCTGGAGATACAAGTATGCATATAACGTATATAAAGCTGGAGATACAAGTATGCATATAACGTATATAAAGCTGGAGATACAAGTATGCATATAACGTATATAAAGCGAGAGATACAAGTATGCATATAACGTAAATAAAGCTAGAGATACAAGTATGCATATAACGTATATAAAGCTTTATATACAAGTATGCATATAACGTATATAAAGCTGGAGATACAAGTATGCATATAACGTATTTAAAGCTGGAGATACAAGTATGCATATAACGTATATAAAGCTAGAGATACAAGTATGCATATAACATATATAAAGCTAGAGATACAAGTATGCATATAACGTATATAAAGCTAGAGATGTATGCATATAACGTATATAAAGCTAGAGATACAAGTATGCATATAACGTATATAAAGCTGGAGATACAAGTATGCATATAACGTATATAAAGCTGGAGATACAAGTATGCATATAACGTATACAAAGCTGGAGATACAAGTATGCATATAACGTATATAAAGCTGGAGATACAAGTATGCATATAACGTATATAAAGCTAGAGATACAAGTATGCATATAACGTATATAAAGCTGAAGATACAAGTATGCATATAACGTATATAAAGCTAGAGATACAAGTATGCATATAACGTATATAAAGCTGGAGATACAAGTATGCATATAACGTATATAAAGCTGGAGATACAAGTATGCATATAACGTATATAAAGCTGGAGATACAAGTATGCATATAACGTATATAAAGCTAGAGATACAAGTATGCATATAACGTATATAAAGCTGGAGATACAAAGTATGCATATAACGTATATAAAGCTGGAGATACAAGCATGCATATAACGTATATAAAGCTAGAGATACAAGTATGCATATAACGTATATAAAGCTAGAGATACAAGTATGCATATAACGTATATAAAGCTGGAGACACAAGTATGCATATAACATATATAAAGCTGGAGAGACAAGTATGCATATAACGTATATAAAGCTAGAGATACAAGTATGCATATAACGTATATAAAGCTAGAGATACAAGTATGCATATAACGTATATAAAGCTGGAGATACAAGTATGCATATAACACTATCTCGCATATAACAACCAATTAGATAGATCTACATTGATATCGTTAATGATGTATGTCTGTCCGTCCGTCCGTCCGCCCGCCCGCCCGTCTGTCCGTCTACGCGTTTTGAAGTTTTGGTGAAAGTTTTTGTCATTTCTCAAAAACGAAATGTTAAACTTGGCACACGTGTTAATTATCCTTACACAATTTTGTATGACAAGAACCATAACTTTGTCCCACCTCCCCCACCCCAACCCTCAAAAACAAAATAGAAAAGAAAAGAAAAACACAAACAAAACAAAAAGCAACAACAACATCGCAGCTCTCAACGGTTTTGTAGATTAATTTATAAAATGGTGATCTTAAATATTAGTGCATTCTTTTACTTTGTCACATACTAACAAGGGTCAAAACAGGAGAGAATATTGAATATGGACCTAGTTTTTTATAAAATAGGTCGATATGCAGTATTTGCCCCTGTTTTGTTTACCATTGATTTTAAGGTACGGCCGACACGTAGCACATTACAGACAAGTGAGCCACCAACATTGGTGCGAACGCCGGATTGTGAATTAAACATTTTCATCGAACAGTCTATGTAAAAAGGGGGGATAATTCAGGTAAAATACATGACAAAGTTATGGTTCTTTCATACAACATTATGTAATGATAATTAACAAGTGTGCCAAGTTTCAAAGCTTTCCAACATTTCGCTTTTGAGAAATGACAAATAATAAACCAAAACGTCAAAACGCGTAGACGGACAGACAGACGGACGGACGGACGGACGGACAAACAGACAGGCAGACGGACATCGCCAAACTATAAGCCTGGATTTGCTACGCAATCCGGCTAAAATATGTGCAATAAATCACTGATTATAACTGTGTTCTGTTCTGCAACTTTCAGACGATGTTTCCATTTCATCCGACTCCACGGATGAGTCAGTCTCAAGCTTTGGTGAAAGACGATTGGCGAGGACATTGCGTGTCTTCTATGTCAAGTCATCGATGCAGGCGGCTCCAATGGCGGCAAATTACGTCACAAGCCGAATGTTCCTTCCCGCGAGAACTGGACAGAGAAGCTTCGAGTGCATGAACCAGACAATGGATAGAATTGATATTTGGTTGCGCGTAACAGGTACATTATTCCCTGTTTTAGTCATGCTCATACTATACAAGATAGAGTTGTATTTATTTATATAGGTTACTTTAACCCTTTCGCTGCCACAGTCAAAAACATTGATTTTACGACCAGTGTAGGCCTAGAACAACACGCACACCATGTGCAGGCTGATCAGGGTTACAATGTTCACCACTCAGTAAGAATGTTTACCAAAAAACGTTGAAACATTAAATATTTTAGCAGACGAATTTAAGACATTCCACCATTGCAGTCTGTTTAAGGTCACGGACACAAACAAGTAAAGTGGTCTGCATAACACTAATTGCTGAGCCCATTTTTCTCTCATGCATAACGAGCTGACCACAAATGTGTTCTACAAACACATTAAAACAAAGAGGTGGTTTGATATTATAAGACTTGGTGAAATCCTCCTAATTAATACACCGAGTACTTAATTACGCTATATGTATTTGGACGTTTCTTGGGGTGTTGATATGAAGGTGATTTGAAATCACGTACGCCTGAACATATATTCAATGTTTGTTTCAGGAATGTCTGTATACAGCGTGGAAACGGTGAACTTCCTACATTCGGAGTATCATGTAGACGGAGCCGATACTCATATGGCGGATTATAGAATACAGGCTATGTCCGGGTTACGCTGGCTCACTGGCATAAGGTATGTCCATGATAAAAATAAACATTTGATGCCAACATACATTTCCCCTCTCCAATATACCGTTAATGTTACTCTCGAAGAAGTTATTGATGTCCTAATTCAACTTGATCCAGGAAAAGAAATATAAAAAGATCGGACAGGGGAAGTAGCATTCAAGGACAGTCAACCACAAAACACAGAAACAAACACGCACTTACCCTACTGTCATCCCATTAAAACAGGACAGTGTAAATAAAGAAAACCCCGCCATGATCTAATCTCTAACCAGCCTCAGGCCCAGATTTCATTAGTTCTCGTCTATTACAATAAGGTACTGGACTACTCACAAACAATGTTTCTATTTATTTGAAACGTCAACACTCACATTTTCTTCAGCTGTTACAAAATGGTTTCCGTGCTTTTTAAAATGTCTACCTTTCAAATTCGAAAAAAATGCGTGACTGATGTCCGTGCTTGTTGCACTGGTAAACTAAAGCTCTAAAAGTTTTACTTAACCCTTTCGCCGCCAAATTTTAAATGTCGTCTGCTAAAATTTAAATTTAAACCTACCAGTAATATTTTGTATATAAAGTGTTATGGAAAACATTCTTACCGAGTGGGTACAGTGTAAACCCTGATCAGTATGCACATTATGGACAGGTTGATCTGGGTTTACATTGGTCGCGAAAATCAATGTCTTCGACTGTGGCATCGAAAGAGTTAAATATCTGAACGGAAACAGTATAATTGCAATCCAGGCTCATATCAAAAGTAGGCATAAACGTCGAACATTGAAATGTAGCGTTCACAGAACACAGTGAACCAAAAACACACATTCAAAACAAACAACAACTACAAAGAAACATAGAAGTAATTATGGGAAACAACAAAAGACATAAAAGGGTTGACACTAGGGGTATCGTCTTGGAACGGTCAGTGGCAAATGACCGCCGGGGCTTTAAACTAGATTCTCGGATGCATCAAACAATGCAATACATATAAAAGTGACCAGTGGCAAATGACCGCTGGGGGTTTAAACCAGGTTCTCGGATGCATCAAACAATGCCATACATATAACAGTGACCAGTGGCAAATGACCGCCGGGGGTTTAAACCAGGTTCTCGGATACATCAAAGAATGCCATACATATAACAGTGTCCAGTGGCAAATGACCGCCGGGGGTTTAAACCAGGTTCTCGGATGCATCAAACAATGCCATACATATAACAGTGACCATTTATCGAAAACATTGTTGTATACATATATACCAATCAATGGCAATACTTCCGATAACGTTACCATGAAACTAGATCCTTATTGACGTTAGGGCGAGAAGCAAAATTTTTCTTATATATTGAATGATCTCTGAGTTTGTTCAAAGTAAAATAAACGCATTTATTTCCAGAAGCGTATATAGGTGTTTTTTATTTTTTATATTTCAGGGTGTATTTTGGCAGCCCTTTTCAAGAACCTGATCCAGCTCTTCTACCACCAAAACCCACATTTGGCGGCGGCGGATCGAGCTCGTGCAATATATTGTAGATATTGTATTAAAAACAAAATACACCCACTGGATCAGACGCAACATTTGTTGAAACTTACACAGAATATAAGTATAGGAGTATGCAACAGTGTGTATGCAGATTCAAGATTATTGAACATTAATTTTCGTTTTAGTAATTCAAACAATCAAATCACCTGAACAATCCGATACATAAATGACATTACGTAATACAAAGTATGTTAACATGGTTAATTCGATTGCGAGTGTGGAGTTTTAATTCATTATTGACAGATGTCGAAATGTTTTGACGACGACGGAGTCATAGGCTAATATTGATATATATGTATATATTTTTAAATATTTTTAAAAATCGTCAAAGAAACGCTTTGATTCTTGTTATAGATACTCACTAAGGTAATTTCTTAGCACCAGTCAATGTCAGGCCGTACCAGTAACATTGCAATCTCAAAAATACTTAGTTAAAGTTGTATTTTTAAGCTTTATGTATGTTTCAAACCGTCCAACTTTTCGCTTTGATACATTTTATAGACAACTTACACTGGTGTAGGCCATAACTACTAAACAAGGCCAATGCCTACCAGTAAAATTGAACTAGACAAGGCCCACGTCTGTCAGTGACATGGAATTTGACAAGGCCTAGGCCTACCAGTGACATTGGACTAGACAACGCCCACGTCTACCAGTGACATATAATTTGACAAGGCCTAGGCCTACCAGAGACATTGAACTAGACAAGGCCCACGTCTACCAGTGACATGGAATTTGACTAGGCCTAGGCCTACCAGTGACATTGAACTAGACAAGGTTCACGTCTACCAGTGACATGGAATTTGACAAGGCCTAGGCCTATCAGTAACATTGAACTAGACAAGGCCCACGTCTACCAGTGACATATAATTTGACAAGGCCTAGGCCTACCAGTGACATTGAACTAGACAAGGCCCACGTCTACCAGTGACATGGAATTTGACAAGGCCTAGGCCTACGAGTGACATTGAACTAGACAAGGCCCGCGTCTACCAGTGACATGGAATTAGACAAGGCCTAGGCCTACCAGTGACATTGAACTAGACAAGGCCCACGTCTACCAGTGACATGGAATTTGACAAGGCCTAGGCCTACCAGTGACATTGAACTAGACAAGGCCCACGTCTACCAGTGACATGGAATTTGACACGGCCTAGGCCTTACAGTGACATTGAACTAGACAAGGCCCACGTCTACCAGTGACATGGAATTTGACAAGGCCTAGGCCTACCAGTGACATTGAACTAGACAAGGCCCACGTCTACCAGTGACATGGAATTTGACAAGGCCTAGGCCTACCAGTGACATTGAACTAGACAAGGCCCACCGTCTACCAGGTACATCGAATTTGACAAGGCCTAGGCCTACCAGTGACATTGAACTAGACAAGGCCCACGTCTACCAGTGACATGGAATTAGACAAGGCCTAGGCCTACCAGTGACATTGAACTAGACAAGGCCCACGTCTACCAGTGACATGAAATTTGACAAGGCCTAGGCCTACCAGTGACATTGAACTAGACAAGGCCCACGTCTACCAGTGACATATAATTTGACAAGGCCTAGGCCTACCAGTGACATTGAAATAGACAAGGCCCACGTCTACCAGTGACATGGAATTTGACAAGGCCTAGGCCTACCAGTGACATTGAACTAGACAAGGCCCACGTCTACCAGTAACATGGAATTTGACAAGGCCTAGGCCTACCAGTGACATTGAACTAGACAAGGCCCACGTCTACCAGTGACATGGAATATGACTACCAGTGACATTGAATTTGACAAGGTCTAGTCATACCAGTGACATTGAACTAGACAAGGCACATGTCTACCAGTGACATAGGTACGAATGACAGTTCGACATCACTATACTGGTTAGCCTCTGGTTAACTTTCGGATAAAAGTATTTTTTTACGATTGTTATCTCCAAAAGCGTCAAGCTAATTGCTTTTATATTTCGTGTAAAAAATCTTTCAAGTACGTGACCTTACATGTCATGAATTTGAACTCTCAGAAGAACTTTGATAGTGTTATGGATAACTTTTGGCTGACTTTGGGTTATTTTGTAAGCTTTGTAACTGTCGATCATATTGAATACTGAATTCACTTGGGGAGGACGGACTTTACCGCAAGAAAATGCCCATCTGTACCAGTGACGTTGTACTTTGAAGAGGACTTGGGCAGGACCTAATCACAAAACAAGAACCAGCCCTGTCAGATACATTTACCCCTAAGAGGACTAAGCAAGAAGACGGTTAACTTTCGGGCTTTTAAAGGGACTCGAGGCGATCTGGATGAATTAAAGGTGTCCATACAAATACGAAACACATAATGTGTTTCAGTTTCATATTTAATGTGCATATGCACTAAATTGGGTCCCATGATCAACCCGGAACACTAGAATAGTCGGCTAGGTTTTGTTATATAAATCATTAATATTAATGTATACGATGCTTACGTGATTGAAGTACACTGTTTTGCTTTACGTGTACAACCGTTAGCAATCTAAACGCCATATAAATTAACATTTATGATTTAACAACAAAAATCAGCCGAGTCGTCGCGTTTTCCATACCAAACATGTTTAAAAACAGTACTTAAACCGAAGGTAAAGTGCAGCTTTAATGTATATGCATTTTTTATATGCAGCTGCAGCACAGCATGATGAGTTTCGTTTGTACTTGGATTGACAAGCAGTAAACCAACCAGATCGCCTATAGTCCCTTTAAATCTTCATGTAACATTACGATGAGCGTGTGCAGGGACGGATCAAGATGTAAAGTTATGAAAAATCATGTATAAAAAGCGTGTTTTTTTTGTTGTTGTTGCTGTTAATCGTTTTCTTTTTTAAGATGCGCCCCCACCCACTTAACAACCTGTTTATGTGTGTTTTTTGTTGTTGTTAATGTTAAAAGTTGCGCGCTCCGTCCCCCCACGTAATTTCAAATCCTGTATCCGCCCCTGATGTGTGTAGAAATTCACTAGGGAAAGAAAACAATTCTAGTTCTTCCAGAGACCTTGAAGCTGAATACGACAAACGTTGACGTTTTGTGCCATTTAAATGTGTGTTTCGGTGAATGTGTGCCTCTGTGACTGTATTAAGATTTTACATGCAGTACATACAGATAAATATGTATATTTATCATGCAGATATGCACCTTTTTTACTTTATGTAGCAGTGATGGATAAAGCAAAAAGGCGGAATACTTCGGCGTTTATTGTACATTACGCTGTGTGGCGTCATGACAAAAACAATATGGCGGCATCCGCCTCAAGTGTAAAACAGTCTTTTAAAGATAAAGCTAGTAAACGATACAGTAAATGTGCATACTCTTCGCGATAAATAGAATACTATGTCAGTGCATTTTACTATCACGTTTATTAGGATCGGCAGGAAAACGCCGTTCAAATAGCTAACTCTTTGTTTGCTAAGCCTCGCCTAATCCATTTGATAGTAAACAAGAATTGAATTGTATTCTCTATATACATGTAAAATATTCCTGTGTTTTGCTCAACACCTGTACATATTCATATTTATTTTATTTTTAAATAAATTAAAATTGCATAAATAGACTTTTGTGATGAGCGCTGCAGCGTATGTATACACCTATCTTTACATAATGATTTACCTACCTATTTTTGTCTTAGTTATTTGAAATGTCTTTGTGTACCTCTTTTGAAGCAATATTTGTACATTGTCAAAGGGTACATATATGTGTGTTTGATTAACTAGCTGTTCTTGTTTAAACAATGTATCGCTTTTAGAGATATCCCGTGATAATGGGCTTGCAAAAGTCCTGCAATCGCACCGGATCATACGGGTTAGTCAGGGAAAATAGTTATCGTTGCCTTTACATTTTTCGTTGTGTAGTTCGTTAACGAGATACATTTATTTTTGACCATCGATGTAGTGTTAGTATTTTGCTTACTGGGTGTTTCCGTACACCTTCATAACCAATAAAATACGACTTTTTGTAAAAAATAAATTGCACGCGTCTTATTGTATATTTTTAAATAAACAGTTCAGATATACTGTTGGAACATTTGTTTGCACATCTGTATTTCAAATGGCATTGACCACAAGTAGTAGTAAGTGGCTACTTTTAACTTCTTTCCAAAACTACTACAAATATGTCTTAAAAATAACATCAGGAGATAAAACTTGCTAAAACCGTCCAACAGAGCCGATGTGGCAATATAAATAATTTACACTGAAGCGAAAAAGAAACGCTACTCTGGAATTTCCGCTATATATTGTATATACTGCCCACTTAATTCCACATAATATTCCCAAGAAATCCCAAGATGTTTTGTAAAAAAAAGTTGCATCTAGACACAACTGTGATGTTGTAGACGTTTTAATCACAGTACACTTTGTAACAAGAAATTCAAAATGTTGAAGTTCCTCTTTGAAAAATTGAGCCATTTAACGTAAAGAGTTTGCAAAATGTTGCATCACACGTTTGCTCACATGCTTGAGCCAAACGCGTACTCAGTCAATAATGAAACTTTAAAGGAATACTATTTGCTAGGTTATGTTTTGGTTTAGTCTTTTTTTTGAAGATACCTCTTTGAAAAATTAAGCCATTTTAGTACTGTATTTAACGTTAAGAGTTTGAAAACGTTTGCATTCTAATTTTGCTCACATGATTGATCCAAACGCATACTCTGTCAATAATGAAACTGTGAAAGAATGTTATTTACCTCTCATGAACAGACTCAATAAAACCGAGTCTGCAACTTTATTCTCTTAGTTTTGTTTGTTGCTTCCAAAGGGTCACCTTTATCAGTATTTATTAACATTCGCACTAGCGTTCGTTCAGTGCAGTGTGGCGCAGTGTGGCCCCCGTGCTACGAATTAGTAGTTATTTTTACTGGTCCTTTGGGACCAACGAGCCCAATATATGTGGCTTTGAAGTGGATTACCGCTTAAGCCTGTGCTAGGGGGCGTGAGAAGGTTTGCTTCTTACATTACCTCTCAAGAACAGACACAATAAAACCGAGTCTGCCACTTTATTCTCTTAGTTGTGCTTGTTGCTTCCAATTTTTGGCAATACCAATGAATGTGTTACCGTCTTCGGCGGTATGCGGTACGCCGTTACGATGTTTTCTCATTTAATCCTTAAAGGACGGTACATTTTGATGTTTGTCTTTAATCTTGTCTTGTCCTACCCTTTCTTGACATTTGTTTTTATATTATATAAACATGACCATTTATGTGTTTTACTTATAGTGCCTATTCATTACTTGTTTTGTTAGAGAATATAACCCGGTGGGGATATCGTTATTTACACTGTCCCAGTTATTGGGATGACAATAGTGTAAGAGTGAGGTTTGGTGCACCCTAGAACCTGGTTTAAACCGGCAGCATCCTTTTTTTTGCCCCTGACCGTTCAAAGGCGGTAGCCATATTGGCAACCCTTTTATGGTCTTGCCGTTTATTCATCTTTATAGTTGTTGTTTGTTTCTTTGTGTGTTTGTGGTTGACTGCCGTCCTTGAAAGCTTCATATCATGTTAGATTTGTATATCTACTTCTGATGTTGCAGTATATCATGGTAATGTCTCGGCGTGCGCTCGTAATATATCGTTTGAGGTGTTAGATATTAAATAATGATGTTAAAATGTGGTATTTGCGCATTTTTTTGATAATGTCAAAAGTGAATAACTCAATTATCGCCAATTTTCAAAACGTCGGAAGTGTTCCGACCTCTTATTTCGAAAGCAGTGACATTTTATAACCACACGAATATGAACAAAGGACATTTGTAGCATCCGGTCATAATGGAGCTTAATAAGGCATGATACACCATTGACCTTTCCAACATAAATAGATAGGACGTTATATATTGGTATGGCAATGTGAAGAGTCACACTTGACGCATCGCAGTCAGGGTTTGTGTTACAAAGTTATCCGGCATGGAGTCGATTCTAAAACCTTTGTTTTTCACGGGAATCATGATGATGATGATGTTGTTTAACGTGAGTATTGTTTGCATCATACATTATTGTCATTAATTACATAAAAAATAATATCAGTGCTTATACCAGAGTTATAACCGAAATAATATGATTGAATTGATGCACAGCAATCATGATTTTGTTTAAACTTCAGGCGTTATTTTTTTTATATATAAGTTGCATATTCGTAAATCATTATTAAGTATTACTTTATGAAAAGTGCAAAGCAAATAATCGTCACTTTCATTAATTCATGATTATATTGCTCCAGTCATAATCTTCACTGTCACTAATTCATGATTATATTGCTCCAGTCATAATCTTCACTTTCATTAATTCATGATTATATTGCTCCAGTCATTTCAATCATTTATTTAACGCTAAGGTTTGAATAATAAAGAAAACTGAAAGCTCCAAATCTGTTTAATAACATATCTAAGCAGATATAACATATCTAAGCAGATATAACACATCTAAGCAGATATAACACATCTAAGCAGATATATCTAAGCAGATATAACACATCTAAGGAGATATAACATATCTAAGCAAATATAACACATCTAAGCAGATACAACATATCTAAGCAGATATAACATATCTAAGCAGATATATACAGAATTAATATTTCGTAGACTTCGTCTAGTGTTGGAAATGTGGAGTAAATACCTTCAGCAAAATAAAAGCGGTGTATTAAGTTTATTTCAATTCATATATACAATCAAATAATCAAACTAAATCCGTTTTACTATTGTAAAAAGAAGCACGAACATCAAGATACTGTTCTTTAAGGTTCATGTATTGTCTTTGTAAATCACATTGAATTATATAGGTCATTTGCGAAGTTGTAGAACTAACACATTTCGGAGTATTTGTTCATAGAATTTGAAATATAAAATCCGGACATACCGATCTAGTCAGAAGGAGAAATAAATAGTAAAATAAATCCATACAAAGTTTATACAAATAAGTATAAAAGCAGCTTTCACGGAACACATTAAACCCGAAAACACACAAAAAGACAAAAATAAAGTCACATTTTATTTTATATGAAATCAGAATTAGTATCCTTGTACACACCCTTTAACTTTTTTTTTGTAGAAAAGGAATAGTGTGGAGAAGTAAAACATGCTTTTATAAGCCCTATTGTCAACCCTTGTGTGTTTGTGATGTCTTATATTGTCTTTTATTCATCTTTAAATATAGTTGTTCTTTGTTTATTTATGTGTTTGTGGTTGACTGTCGTCTTTGAACGCTACTTTTCCTGTTTGATTCTTATATCTACTTTAACAACGACTACAAATCAGTAGTGTTATTACTTACTGGTCCTTTGGGATCATCAGGCCCAATCTTCGTGACTTTAAAGTAGAATATCATTGTAAGCCGGTGCTAGGAGGCGTGAGAGGTGTTGCACTTGACATTACATCTCATGAACAGACTCAAACCGACTCTGCTACTTTTATATCTTGTTTGTGTTTGTTGTTTCCAAGGGATCCCTTTTGCAGTATTTATTTATATGGACTTATTTTAAAATGTATAACTCCTTGGATTGGCATGTAACAATTTTATATTGCAAATTCTGCGTAAAATACTTAGACAAGTGTTAGTTCTATAATTTTGCAAATGTCCCATATATTTCATTGCGATTTACACAGACAGACAATACACGAACTATAAATAATGGACTGAACAAGCATTTGTATAGAAAATAATTTAGAATACTTGATACTAAATGCACCGGAATTGTACAGTTTGTTTACGCGTGTTTTCATAAACATTACTTTTATTACAATTTTGGTGTTAACACTAACTTGATAATGTTTTAAATAATAGTTGTCTCTTCTATTTTACAATTATAAAATGTCTGACTATTCCAAGAATAATTCACATCAGACCCATTCTGGAGGCAAGTCTCTTTAAAGTAAAATAATTACTGGATTAGTAAATGGATTAACGAGATTAACGAGATTGGTTTAATTAAAATTGGAAATAATACTAGATACGGAATGTAATAACTACATTTTCTAACTCACTTGTCAAAATTCCTGCCATCTCATTGTTTGATGTTAACATATTAACATGAGACGTTAAATTCATTACGTCATTTGGTTTCATTTCTATTTCTTTATGTCAGGAATACTTTCAAAACGATGGAATGCAAAATAAACGTTTTAAACAGTATTGCATTTTTGACTTTTGCGACAGTATTTCAGTCATGTAGCGGTCGCAATTCCTTATATGTTGAAAAGTGTTTTTATTTTCGAGCTATCATTTCACCCAGTTTCTTTTACATTTCAGGGAAAAGTTCAATCATCGGCTGATCATCGAAACCTACCACCTGAATTGTTGGCAAACCTCAGAAGGGCCCTTTACATGAACGGAAAACAAGAACGGCAACTGCTTTCCAACGAGGATGTTACCAGTAACCGTTTATCACTAGCGCGTTTATCATCCTCTGGGTTGAATCAGGACTCGGTTACAGTGTCGTTGTTTTTTACAGGCCCGAACGATCAATCACTGACCACCCAATGGACCATAAAGGGCTACAACGGCGTGGAGAAGAGAACAGGTCAGTACATTGTATTATTTGGTATAAAAAGAATAACAGGAAGCGTTGCATTCACAGAACACAGTTAGACAAGACAGTTAGACAAGGCAAGAACACAGTTAGACAAGGCAAGAACACAGTTAGACAAGGCAAGAAAACAGTTAGACGAGGCAAGAACACAGTTAGACAAGGCAAGAAAACAGTTAGACAAGGCAAGAATACAGTTAGACAAGGCACGAACACAGTTAGACAAGACACGCATTAAAATCAAATGATAATTTCTAAGACAAATAGCAAAAAGTATGTGACACCGCATACATAAAAGGGTTGACAGTAGGGCTCATTAGGGGTACCGCCTTGGAACTTTCTGTGGCAAAATGGAAGCTGTGATGGGGTGGGGGGAGGTTAAACCATGTTCCAGGGTACACCAAACCTCGCTCTTACCATATTGTCACCCCAGTTAAACGAAACAGTGTACAAATTAATAAAGTAATCCCCGTCAAGGCAACACTAATAGGCAATATCAGTATATCACAAACTTAGATAAAAAACAACAACATGTTATGTAGCTTTCAAGGACGACAGACAACCACAAACACACATAGAAACAAAGAGCAACTAAAAGGCAAGATAAGACATCACAAACACAAAAGCGTTGACAATAGGGCTACGGCCTTGGAACGGTCAGTGGCCAAAAAGGCCGTTGGGGGATTAAACCAGGTTCTGTAGTGCCCCAAACCTCACTCCAACCATTTTGTCAGCCCAATAAAATGGACAGTGTAATAAGAATATCCCCGTCAGGATATAATCTGTAACAAACAATGCAGTGTTAATAGGCCATAACAACAAATAAAGCATATCCAAGTTGATCTTAGTATTAGTGAACACATTTGATGATTTTATATTGATTTGTAATTGAATTTATATGGAAACGTAAACCCATATCCGGGTTGGGGGTTTGGGAAATAACTATCAATGATATCATTAATTTGACCAAAGTAACGTTTAGAAAGAATACCATTTCGATTTGAAATATCACCTTCAGAGAATACCACCCAAGCCGGTGCTAGAGGGCATCAAATAATCTTGCATTGCCTATCATATAAACAGATTCGCCGTAAAAGTTGTTACTTCTTATGTTACCTCTCATAAACATACTCAATAAAAGAGTAGGACAGGAAATCTTCGAACACGATAAAAACAAATATTGCAATCTCGGTTTGATTGAGATTGAACGGCAGTGGAAAATGCTGGCCGTTGACGTACCCCTCTAGCAGAACTCAATAGTTAAAATGTCAATAGTACGAAAATTGTAGCCATCCCGAAGATGGTATGCATATGACGGTGAACATGGAACCTTCAGTGTGGTAATGTCATACCATTCCATTGCCAGCGGCGTATGGTCCCAGTTTCTAACAAAATGCTTTGCCCTGAACGAGAAAACAATGGGCGAAATAAACGAAATGGAATTAAATTTGGAGCACAGGTTATGAAGCCTGTGTATCACAAGTGACAGCCAAAAGACTAAATTAAAAAGCAGACAACATACCTTAACGGTATTTAAACAATACTCCGACCCTTTAAAGGCTGGAGTAGTGGAACCACCTATTCGAAATTAAAGTAAGAAGGTATCTGAGAATATACCACGGATATTTTTATACTATTTGAAATATCTGGCTCAGCGATCTCCAATGCTCGGAATGAATAACATTTCTGATTGCAGAAGACCGAATCTGCTATTTTATTCTCATAGTTGCGTTTTTTGCTTTCAAAGAATCTCATTCTTCAGAATTTATCAATGAAACCGAGACAGCCAGTTTTCTCTTGTTTGTCTTTGTCGTTTTCCAAATATTTGAAACGTGCGATCATTACCGCTTTAAACCAACAAATGTCAATCTAAACCAGTTATCAAGGAACAATGTTCAAAGATGTGAATTATTTTCTTGTTTATTAGGTTTGTTTCAGCGTATTTTATTTTGATAATCACCAGCTTGCAATGTTAGGAAATATATACTTGAAGACACTGTTTATGTGTATAGGTAAATATACTTTAACATAATTTTCCTGAATTATTTTTTAATAATTCTTTGACCTTGTTTGACGCAGTACAATGTGTCACACACCGCGAAATGTCCTCATCTTGAGACGTTGTATGCTTTTCTTTATAAATGATGGTTGTGAATTCACAAAAATGACATATAGGGTCCTATAGAAACCGCAGCGTCCGAACGCAATGACATCGTAGGTCCGCACTGTACTGCAAACAAGGACTTGATAATACAATGAAAGAGACAAAAAACAACAGAAAGGGTGGTGAAGACAGGGTTACCGATTTGGAACGGTCAGTAGGCAATAAGGCATACCGCTTAGCTTGAATCGATTTTACACGCGCACAATCCTCGCTATTATCACAATTACCCATTTATACCATTATCGTTATATTTCAATACTGTCTATTCATTTCAAATTAAAATTTCATTCATTAATGAGAACCATTTCTTTGGGCATTTGTTTATGCCTAGGATGTCGTCCTTGAAAGCTACTTTTTCTAATTTTATTGTCAAAATAGTGTTATTTGTGCTGGGTGGCGACCGTAGAAAGTCTCCCCGTATATCCAATCATTAGTGTTATATTTTGATCCCGAAGGGATTGTATGACATTCATTGATCCAGTTTTCCTTTAAAATAAGTTTTTTTTTTCTGTTTGTGGTTGACGGTCGTCCATGCATGCTACTTTTCCTGTTCGATTTTTATATCTACCATTACTGTCACAATAGTGTTGTTTGTGCCGTGTGGCGACCGTAGAATGTTTCCCCGTACATCCAATCAATATTGTTATCTTTTCATCCCGCTGGGGTTGTATGACATTCATTGATCCAGTTTATTCTTAAAGTCTTTCTTTGCTTCTGTGTGTGTTTGCGGTTGACTGTCGTCCTTGAATGCTACATTTTTGTTCGATTATTTTTATATCTGCTTGGACTTTTGTGACAAAATGTAACCTGTAACCAAATACCCTATATATATCTTGTTAGTGGAAAATAATAATACATTACTTTTCAAAAAGTACATACAAATTCCAAATGAGATATTTGTTTTATTGTCACAGGGGCATTTTAAATACAAAATACCACTTAACAAATAAAAGGAACATTTTAGAATGTCTGTCAAATGTGTTTTTAATGATTGTGTTGGAAAATTATTAATAAAGACAACATAAACGTTTAATCACAAACTATTAAAGGTCACTGAAGTTATTTGAGATTTCCTTATTTCCTTATTTTCTGACGTCAGAGTAACAATAAGTTTACATGGGAAAGTCACAACTGAAAAAAGTGTTTTGGTTGTAAAGAAATATTTCTCAGCCGATATGTTTTATTTGCATGAATTCCAGTTCAAATGATAAATAATGTATGTAAATATAATCAAAAGTGTAAGGCGGTCACCTTATATAAACATTTTTTTATTTACAGGAGGACTTTCGTACGATGGACACGACCTTTACACACGTGTATTGGAAGTCGTGATTAATAATTTCAGTGGCACCGAGGCTGTAGAATTCGAAATGGCGACCGACTATCAGTATATGTCTTTTAATCTGAATCTTACAACGGTAGAATACAGACACGACTACATTTTCCCCACTCCTGTTATGGAAATTAATAAAACGCAAGTCGCTCCTCCCAGTGGTCTTGACCTTAAAATCACCACAGTTGTCAAGGGAAGCCAAAGTCAACGTTCAGGTTTTCTAGCCGCTATAGATGTATACTTTGAATATCTTAATACAGATTTGGATCCACCTGTAGTAAGAGGAAAAAGCAATCGTGACTCAGGTGTATTTACTATAGATCTACATCGGCTCACAAGTGAAACTTCTCAACTAGAAATAACTATCAATGCCCAGTATGCCAAATTTGGTGGAATCCTCATTGTCAAGTTTTGTCGCGAGGTCGATGGTTCTATACTACTAGGCTACCTCTATAATGGGTATATTAATGATATAATGTCCTACGAGTCAAATGAAGTGGTACCTGGAAACAATGTCGCCATTTCAACCTTCAGCAGATTGACTGTGCTTTCGCATAGTGTTCGTTCCGTTGAACGTATCATGTGCGTCGCAATGGGAAATCCCAAACCTCAAGTGTCAATTATGAAGATATCTGCTGACAAAACAACAGAAATACCCATGGACACTGAAACAGGTATTCCGGCATCAAGTGTAACAAGCGTACATAGACTATACCTTCCTGTCGCCGATCCTCACTCCCCAGGCACATATATTTGTAGGTAGGTTATGTAAAACATGCATTCCTTAAATGTTATCAAATCACATTGCAACATAAGGGATCGTATTACATGCATCATATGTACGCGCATATGTTAATATTAAAATAGTTGGTTGTTGCTGTTATTATTATTTTAATCAACTAATTTTATTTTAGTTTTTATTGGAGATAACAATTTACGAAGGTGATATTCAAGACATTCAAGAACAAAAAAGAAATGAATGGATATCTGTATTCGTACAACAAATAACGAATAACATAATTATGTTGGACTCAATCCGTTTATTTACGATCTCTTTCAGCAAAAAGGTAAAAATGTTGACTGGTTGCTAGATCTGCCGGGTTAATATAGCCGGTATTTATGATCTTTTTCAGTAAAAATGTTAATTGGTTACTATATCTACCGAGTTAGCATAGCTCGTATTTACGATCTCTTTCAGTAAAAATAATTAACTGGTTACTATATGTATCGGGTTAGTATAACTGGTATTTACGCTCTCTTTCAGTAAAAATAGTTAACTGGTTACTATATGTACCGAGTTAATACAGCTGGTATTTACGATCTCTTTCAGTAAAAAGAGTTGACTGGTTACTATATGTATCGGGTTAGTATAGCTGGTATTTACGAACTCTTTCAGTAAAAAGAGTTAACTGGTTACTATATGTACCGGGTTAGTATAGCTGGTATCAGTAAAAAGGTTATCTGGTTACTATATGTACCGGGTTAGTATAGCTGGTATTTACGATCTCTTTCAGTAAAAAGAGTTAACTGGTTACTATATGTACCGGGTTAGTATAGCTGGGTTATCTGGTTACTATATGTACCGGGTAAGTATAGCTGGTATTTACGATCTCTTTCAGTAGAAGGAGTAATGGTTACTAGATATACCGGATATTTATAGCCGGTAGTAGTTGGAGACTTCAACGCGCAGAATGTAAGTGATATGCAAGAAAAACAATCAATCATGGGTATTCGGTTCAGATACGGACATTTCAGCCCTCGGTATAACTGTTTCAAATCTGTATCTATCAGTCTTATAGCAGGTAATTTACGACCTCTCAGTAGAAGTTCTAATTGGTTACTATAGCTGCCGGGTTTCTATAGCCGGTAATTTATCATCTGTTTCAGTAGCAGGTGTTTCTATTGGTTACTATATCTGTCAGGTTTCTATAGACAGTAAGTTACCTTCAGTAGACTTTTGTAAGGGGTTAATAAATCTACCGGTTTCTATAGCCAGTAAATTACCTTCAGTAGACGTTGTCAGGGGTTAATAAATCTACCGGTTTCTATAGCCAGTAAGTTACCTTCAGTAGACATTGTAAGGGGTTAATAAATCTACCGGTTTCTATAGCCAGTAAGTTACCTTCAGTAGACGTTGTAAGGGGTTAATAAATCTACCGTTTTCTATAGCCAGTAAGTTACCTTCAGTAGACTTTGTAAGGGGTTAATAAATCTACCGGTTTCTATAGCCAGTAAGTTACCTTCAGTAGACTTTGTAAGGGGTTAATAAATCTACCGGTTTCTATAGCCAGTAAGTTACCTGCAGTAGACTTTGTAAGGGGTTAATAAATCTACCAGTTTCTGTAGTCAGTAAGTTAGTAATAGACTTTGTAAGGGGTTAATAAATCTACCGCTTTCTATAGCCAGTAAGTTACATTCAGTAGACTTTGTAAGGGGTCTATAGCCAGTAATTGACAATCTGTTTCAGTAAAAGTCGCAAACAGTTGATATATTTATCGGTTTATTTTATCCCGCAAATTATCTTTTTCAATAGACGTCGTATCGGTTATTATGTATACCGGATTTTTATAGCAGATCATTTACAATCATGTTCTGTAGATGGTGTAATTGGTGGTTAAATATTCTGTTTTTATAGCCAGTAAAAGTCCTTACCCTGAATGGGAATGAATATATTTTCCAGGTAGGTACAAACGTGGTAGGTTAACTTCCCTATTGAAAACTAATTTGCATTGTCCAATTTACATGTGTTGAACAGACTCAATAAAACCGAGTATGTTGCTTTTATTTCTTGTTTGTGTTTGTTGCTTCCAAAGGATCCCCTTTTCAGTATTCATTGACATTCACACTAGCGTTTGTTTAGTGCTGTGTGGCGGCCGAAAAAGTCGCCCGACTACAGATCAATAGTGTTATTACTTACTGGTCCTTTGGGATCATCAAGCCCAATCTTTTTGGCTTTAACGCAGAATATCGCTTAAACCGGTGCTAGGAGGCGTGAGAGGTGTTGACTCGACATTACCTCTCATGAACAGACTCAATAAAACCGATTCTGCTACTTTTATCTCTTGTTTGTGTTTGTTACTTCCAAGGGATCCCCTTTTCGGTATTTATTAACTATTGTAGTAGGACAAATTGTTTGTACCTATATCATGTGACCGTTAAAACCCACGAGAGCCCTATTCCGGAGTTAGTCTGTTTGCATATCTTTAGTAGAAAAAGTGTAATCGGTTACTTCTTCTAGTGTACTTTATAGACCGTAATCTCCTTTAGTAAAATGTCTTATTTTATCTACTGTTTTGTTTATAGCAAACATGTATACCATTATTCGTAATCCGAATTAAAGCATTTTATCATTTTTCACCATTAAACAACATGTTCTTCATTTGTCAAAGCTATGTCATGTAAACAAAAAGTGCGACTTTATGTCATGTAACCATATTGGGATGTTTGTTAAGCACTATTTTTAAGGGCTATAACACCGCTAGCGAAATCTACCAGTTCGACACCACATGCTTCGATTGATACTATAATACGATACGAAAGCGAGGGAAAAAAACAGTTTTCAACACCCTTATATATGTTTTTTCATCCAGAGCTACAAGTGGCAACAAAACTGTAGAGGAAATCGGAGAGGTCATAGTTGAATCAAAGATTATCGCGTTCGATGAGTCCGAAACAGGCGTAATGCTGAACACCACAGATCAAGTTGTCATATCATGTGAAGCTTCCGGTATACCCAGACCAACTCTAGAATTGCGCTTGTTTTACAAATATGGCCCGGAAATGACCAGTTCCAGTCTATTTGAGGTAAAATATATCAATTTAGTACAAAACAACTCTAATGACTCATTCTCAAGATACGTATTTCAGATCGTAGTAAAGTAATGACGATCATGTACAATCTGACTCTCTGCTCCTCTGCTCCCAACTAAATTCCATTTTTGTTTATTTCGCCCATTGTTTTCTCGTTTAGTAGTCAGGATGAGCCAGGAACCAGCTTACTCTTCCACCGCAGTTCTCTCTTTCCCCACAACCAGTGTATAATTGCATGCCTTGGCAAATATAGACCGTGAGCCATACACTTTTTTGTTACCATCTCAAGGGACAAATTCTTACTAGTACCATGTTATTGAGTACCTTGTAGAGAAACAACACATCCATGATAGCAGTGTGAACAGGGTAGCTGATTCATGTTATTAGAGTTATCTCCCCCTTTTAAGCAAAACTCTTGTTTCTTTACAAAATCGATTTCGCTGAAACTAGAAGAGCTACAGGTCTAATATTTTTCATGTATGATACATTAAGGGTCCTCTACCAAGTATTTATAAAATGGTGACCCCAGGGTCAAATATGGCCCAGCCCCGGGGTTACATTTTTGCATACAGTTATATAGGAAATCTTTAAAAATAAATAATTTTCTCTAAAACTGTAAGAGCTAGAGGCCCCATATTATGCATGAAGCATAATCTTATGGTCCACTAGCAAGTTTGTTAAAATGTTGACCCTGGGGTCATATCTGGCTGCGCCCCAGGGGTCATATATTTACAAGAGCCAGATGTCTACTATTTTACATATTGTACAAGCTTATGGTTCTCTACCACTTTTGTTCAAATCGTGACTCTGTGTCCAACTATGGCCCCGTTCTGGGGTTATTGCATTGAATTGAATTGGGTTTTAAGGCGCACCAACACATGAAAGGTTATATGGCGCCTAACAGGCATGAACATGCCAGTCTCATCCTCCATGTACATCGAGATCAAATATGGAGAATGGGCCTAGGACCTTCTCACCCTGAACTGCAGAGTTGCTGCAAATTCTATTGTAGACACTCCTTTTACGCTGGAGCCACGTTTATTGTTTTTCTGCCACTGCTCTTAGTGATGTGAGCGAGATGGCACCTGAAACAATGCAGGGGTTATGATGAAGACCTTTAATGAGCATGAACAAAAAATGACAAAATGAATATGAATGTTGGTGGGTGTGGGTGTGGGGGTGGCGGGGTTCTGGGGTTAAAGTTTTACAAAGAGTTATATAGGAAAGTCCATAAAAAAATGTTTTACTGATAATACAAGAGCTAAAGGTCTAATACGATGCATGTAGCATAAGAGTATCCATCTCTACCAATTTATTTTGTTCAAATGGTGATATTATGGTCAAATTTCGCCCGGTCCCGGAGGTCAGATATTTACATAGAGTTATGTAGGAACGTCTATAAACATCTTCTCTGAAACTACAAGAGCTAGAGGTGTAATAAGCTACATGTAGCTTAAGATTATTGTCCTGTACCAAGTAATTTAAATGGTGTCCCTTGAATAAAGCCTGGAATCAAATTTGGCCCTGTCCGTGGGGTCACACTATAACATTGAATTATATAGGAAAACATATTCAAACAGCTTCTCTGATACTTCAAATGCTAAATAATAGTTTGCATGTACCATAAGCTTATGATCCTCTACCTAGTTAGTTCAAATGGCGACAATGGGGTCAAATATGGCCACCACAGGGGTCACAGTTTTACAGGTTTATATAAATAAATTGTTGTTGTTTCTTAAAACATGAGAGCACTTTGAGACAAGGCGAGTGTGTCTCTTGTTTATGGCTTGAAGTTGTACACTTTTCATAAAATCACTTCAAAAGTTTTATTGAATAAATCCACGAACTAAAAATCACAAAGTAGACCACTGCATTTTCGACAAATTGCAAAAAAAAAGAAAAGACATTTTAAGATTTAACTGTTGATTTTTAAGTGTTATACAAATTTTAAAATAACCCGCCAAATTACGACAAAATTACACTACAAAAACAGTTTATCAAAACTCTATCCAGGTGTTCATCTCAAATAATAATGCATATGTGTCGCTTAAAAGTATAATATGTTTATTCATGGGTTTTTGTAATATCCGTAATTAAATAATTGTAAAATGAATTATCCATTTATTTATTTTTGTCTGGCTGATTAAAGCTTTTTATATTGTATCTATAGAGTTTTGATTCTCAAACGATGTAAGTTATGTATATACCTCGTGGTCAGTAGGTTTAGAAACGATGTAGATAGGTTGTAAAATGTGGCTGTTGTTGGCGGGATAGCTCCTTTAACTGCAGCAGCACCTGTATGTCGGATATAGTTTTTAGAGTAAACATCAGTAAACTAACCGTGATCACTAAATGTAATCTATCTCGATGCACTGGGTACCGATTCTTATCTGGAAGCGTTTAAATTCTTGTTATATATTATATGTATGTTATATTGTCATTTTTGTTCATTATTTTCATCATGAAACCTGTATTGTTTCAGGTGCTACTTCAGTGGTGGCAGTGATCGTGGCTCCAGCGAAAAATGGAGTGTTTACTAGAGAATTTGCAGCAACTCTGCAGTTCTGCAGGTGAGAAGGTTCTAGGTACATTCTGCAATTTTTTATCTAGATCTAGATATCGTGAGCAGCGTCGAATGTTCATTCCTGTAGTCGCCATATAACATGTTTGTGTTGGTGCGCTTTAAAACCCCAATTCAAATCAATTCATCTTCGTCGATTCTTTTTTCAGTAACACAAAAATGGTTCGTGCAAATGCATATACTACTATTTTTACATTTCGTATGCAGAATTCTTCATTGTGTTGTATATGGGTGGGATAATTCAGGTGTAAAAATCCTTAAAATATGCATAAATTGTAATTAAAAAGTATTAAAATAGACAACTTTTAAGATTTTGCGTTGCAATATGCAATGATTAATTCATGTATGTATGTGTAATACATAATCCAAATGTGTAATCATAATAAGTAATGCCATGATGCATACACCTAAAAAAGACTTTCGTTAAAAAAAACACGTTAAACCGCACATTTCCTTTATCTAGAATCCTTTGGACTATGTGTCGTCTGTGCAATATTATAGGTTATTGAATTTGTATAGCTAAATATTACTTGGAACAAGTTGTTTTGGCAAAGGACGACGAGCTTGCGAGTCGTCCTGCGCCAAAGCAACGAGTTCCAAGTAATATTTAGCCATACAAATCCAATAACCTTTTTATTGCATACTTGCATATTGTTTTCGATCAAGGCTAATTGTATGACTATTACTTTTCATGATATTTGTGTTATCTTTATAGCTTTCGATGGAATTCCTATAATGTCATTCAGGTTCATTTTGTGTGGATGATTATTTTGCGCGAAAACGACGTCGAATGACGTCATTAAAAACGTCAAGCGATTGTCTGACGTTTGTTTGCCATTCGATAACGTTAAAAATAGTGGGTGAGTGACCATTTCAATTATTTTATCAATTTCTCCCACAAAATGTTGAACAAAAACACGTCGTTTTTGTTGTTGCAGGATTCCGTTGAAAGTAGTTCCTTATTTCTATTTCGCGGCTCTTAGCAAGCGCGAGAAAAAGTTCCGGTGCAATATCAATGTGTGCAATCTCGTAGAATATTGCACACTTAGCTTAATGCAAACTAAACGGGACAATATGAAAGTATACAATACATGTATATATCAGAACATGTTAATACTATTTATGTTGCAGTTACTTTGAGGAAGGCTTATACTTCCAGTTTGGCATGTGTTTCAACTTATCAGGCTTACTGAACACATATGTTCATTGCCATGAACATTGCTTAGTACTTAATTTCATCAATATATCATCATAACAATCCCTTATTCATATTATAATATTATTTAAATCATGTAGAAAGGTTGTAAATTACTGATTCTTACAAGTTTACACATATATTGTAAAAAATATTAACTAAACTAAATGCATAAAAATGTGTCAATAGTGGGTGGGGTAAATTGACTTCTAATTTGAAGCAAAATAGAGATTTTAAACTGAATTCAATGCTAAAAAAGAGCTTATTTATGCTTTATGTAACTCAATGAATTGTAAACTTAAGTGCGTCTTTAAAAAGTGCATCAATAATTATTCACACAAGCATGACATTCAAAAATGAACACCACAAACGTATATGAAAGCACTACAATGATAACCTGTTAATGTTCGATTTTTTTATATAAGCTACCTGTTCCAGATTGCTATCATGGAAAAATGTAATCTATATACATTTCTCTTTTCAAAAAGTGATGGTAGAATTTGTCCCTTGAGTTGGTAACAATATCGAACATTTTGGGTCCTGGCTCAAGGCCTAATAGGGTCATGCGGATGATCCTGTAATGCCCAGGATTTCCAATGTGCTCCAGAAGGTCTGACCCACGGCAACCTATACCTTGAGGAAAGTTACAGGCATTCCAACCCTTCTGCTAACAGTATTCAATGAGTGGTTGATACTTTGACAACTTTTTCTTATGGATTTCCTGCAATATTGTCTCCCATATTGTACAGTTTGTTAAAAAAATAATCACCAGTTTGGCGCATCCTCACCACAGCACAATATCACGCCTGAAGCTCATACACGAGACTTCAGTAGGGAACTCAATATGTGTCCACTTGCACCTGCCAGTCACTTGCTGTTTCCAAGATGCCCCTGTTTATGTTCTTCAATTATACACCTTTCCGCTTCAAACGAAGTTGATGAACTTTGATCAGGCTGTCATCTGCAGTATTTATTGCTTTTTTCCCCTCTCCTAACGTTCAGACTGGTTGCGATTTCCCTTAGAATTTGATCATGACGCCAGCAGTTTCGGCCATGAGGTGAGGGCTACAAGTGCATGCGGAAAGTACATGCTCCAAGTTGTATGGTCTGCCGCTGAGCCTGCAACTAGGGTCAGATAATAATCTCATGTCTTGAGATTGGCTGGTGATGGTAATTGTCTGGATCTTGCTTCCCTCCAAAGTAACCAGTTCCTGTCCTTCGTTATTCCTACAGCTCTTGCCTGTTTCTCTTCTTCTTCGGCGATGCACAATTCATCTCTCTCATCTCTCCCTGACCCGCTGCCTGCGATATTGTTCTTGTGAAATTTCCTAATCTTACGAGTCCCACTGTATCGCTGTGCTGCTACATGGATTCTGCCTCAGGAAATTTCACTCTCTTTAGAACCAGACTCCTTGACTTTGTAGGCTCGAGATTCACCCAGACCCAGTCGATTAGGTCTCCTAGCTCTTCCAGCATCCACCTGCAGTCTAGGACTAACTTAGATGGTATGGTCATGTTGTCCGTAAATGATCTTGTAGGTTGTCTTACCCCGGATGAAAGCAACGGTCATCGGCTCATCTTCGCGGCTGACTTCAACAGAAAATTCATCGCAGCTGAGAAAAGAACCACAGAGATCGCCGGTACATCCTGTCAAAATGTGATTTAAGTAAAGTTGGAGCATATTCCGGAATCAAAAAAGCGGTTAACTAATAACTAACCTACGTGGAATGGTTCCATATGCGTTGGCAATATCCAACAATAATACAGTCAAGCTCCTCCCCCTGTTTTTCTTAGCATTATCCTGGATAAGATGCTTGTGTGCTCAAGGCAACGTGGTACTTCTGGGACGCCTCCTGTTTTTACAGTTTAGCATGGCGAAACAGATTACCCTCTCACATTTAACAGATTACCCCCTTACATATAACAGATTACCCCTCACATATAACAGATTACCCCCTCACGTATAACAGATTACCCCCTCACATATAACAGATTACCCCCGTACGTATCACAGATTACCACCTCACGTATAACACATCACCCCCGTACATATAACAGATTACCCCTTACATATAACAGATTACCCCCTCACATGTAACAGATTACCCCCTTACAAATAACAGATAACCCCCTAACATATAAAAGATTACCCACTCACGTATAAAGGTTACAACTTTACGTATAACAGATTACCCCCTTATGTATAACAGATTACCCCCTTACGTATAACTGATTACCACCTTACGTATAACAGATTACCCCCTTACGTATTATAATAACAGATTACTCCCTCACGTATAACATATTACCCCCTCACGTATAACAGATTACCCCTCACATATAACAGATTACCCCCTTACATATAACAGATTACCACCTGACGTATAACAGATTACCCCTGACGTATAATAGATTACCCCCTGACGTTTAGCAGATTACCCCCTGACGTATAACAGATTAACCCCTCACATATAACAGATTACCACCTTACGTATAACAGATTACCCCCTCACGTATACCAGATTACCCCTCACGTATAACAGATTACCCTCTCACATTTACCAGATTAACCCCTCACATATAACAGATTACCCCTCACGTATAACAGATTACCCCTTACATATAACAGATAACTCCCTTACGTATACCAGATTACCCCTTACGTATAACAGATTACCCACTCACGTATAACATATTACCCCTCACGTATAACAGATTACCCCCCTCACGTAAAACAGATTACCACTTACGTATAACAGATTACCCCCTAACTTATAACAGATTAACCCCTCACGTATAACAGATTACCCCCTTACGTATAACAGATTATCCCCTTACATATAACAGATTACCGCCTTACGTATAACAGATTACCCCCTTACGTATAAGAGATTACCCCCTTATGTATAACAAGTTTCCCCATTACGTTTAACAGATTACCACCTTACGTATAACATATTATCCCCTTACGTATAACAGATTACCCCCTTACATATAACAGATTTCCGCCTTACGTATAACAGATTACCCACTTACGTTTAACAGATTATCCCCTCACATATAACAGATTAACCTCTCACATATAAAATATTTCCCCTTACATATAACAGATTAACCCCTTACATATAACTGATTACCCCTTACATATAACAGATTACCCCCTTACATATAACTGATTACCCCTTACATATAACAGATTATCCCCTCGCATATAACAGATTACCCCCTGGCATATAACAGATTACCCCCTTACATATAACAGATTACCCCACTTACATATAACAGATTACCCCCTTACGTATATATTACCCCCTTATATATAACAGATTACCCCCTCACGTTTAACAGATGGCCCCCTCACATATAACAGATTACCCCCTTACATATAACGGATTACCCCCTTATATATAACAGATTACCCCATTACATATAACAGGACACCCCCTTACATATAACAAATTACCCCCTTACATATAACAGATTACCCCCTTATATATAACAGATTACCCCCTAACATATAACAGATTACCCCCTTATGTATAACAGATACTCACTAATATATAAACACTATTTGTTGCAGTAGCATGCACTATTTATGACTAAACAAACCCCGACATTTTATAAACTTACATTCATCTAAAGAAGCAGGTGTCCAAAAATAGTATGGCATGTGAAATTTGAAAATCGCCGAACATGAAAAATACAAGAAAAATTGCAGTCTCGGTTTGATTGAGACTGTTCATGAACGGTAGTGAACAATTATTTCTAATGCTCACAACATCGCCCCGGGTTGAGTAGAACTCAATAATTTAAATGTCAACAGTACACAATTTTGAAATTTAGAAATATCATTATATACTGAGGGAAAAAAGTTTAGCAAGTTTTTTAGATGAAAAAATACTGTATACAAGATATACTGACATTTTGGGACTTTACGGGCTTGACCTCTACGTTCATTTATTCGTTACGTCATTAAGATGTTCAACTGTTATTGATGTGTGTTTAATAAAATAGTGTGTCTATGGCAGTAGTTTCTTGATTTTACAACCAAAAATGTATTATTTCCAGGGTGCAACAAAAGCTTGCTAAACTTTTATTTCTTCATAGTTTTGCCACTTCATTTTGCGCTTTTTTCTATACACTTATATGCAATTAGGTATATTTCAATTCAAGGTTTCACGGACAGAATCGGACGACGAAACGGCGAGAATAATACTCATCGTCTCCCCTAGCAATCGTGACGTAAATACGGTGTACTGTATAGCCAAGAACTCTCTTCACTACGAATATAAGAGGATCGATGTGTTTCCCGGAAATATCCACAATAGCATCGATTTGTATAACTCCGTTTGTAATAGCGATGTTACTTGTGAACACTAAATCAAGAAGCAGGAATGTCTAATCTCTGGAATACTTTAAAAGGAACACGCAACACCGTAACATCATATTCTGGGCTAGTTTAAGTTATGAAATCTAATGTGATTAAGTTTTAATTGAATGTCGATTTTCCTGCGTTTAATTAACAATTATATATAGAATAAATAGTATTACAATTTAGAATAAATATTATTACAATGTAATGTAGAATAAATATAATGGCAATATAATGTAGTTGTGTTTTTTTGAAAGAGAATACAATTCAAGTTATCATCGAACATTATGTGTATGTATTTTTAATCACCGTTGTTTCAGCGTAAATTTAAAGTTAGACCACCTGTTACTATCATCAGATTAAATGGTAGACAAACGTTTTATCTCCCTATTCTCAAGTGCAACAGAAAAGGTGTAGTGCAAATACTTGTTACAGAAAGTAAGTATACAAGTCGAACAGAAAATGCAGCTTTCACAGAACACAGTAAACCCATAAACATGCAAAAAGACAAACAAGAATGGCAATAGTAATAATAAAGGCATATGATGTCACAAACCCAAAAAGGGTTAACAATAGGGCTACCGCCTTGGAATGATCAGTGACATTCTCTAACCAACAAGGCAGCATTAACAGGGAATATAAGTAAAACATAAAGATGCTCGTGTATATATAAATACAAACAAACAATAGCCTAGAAAGCCACGAAGAAGGTACTCGATGACTTGGCAGAAGCCAGAGCAACAAGAGAATAAACCATTGAGGGCACGACAAGACTACCGCAGAAAAACATCAAACGTCACCGTCCTTTTGGGCTTTAGGTAGACGTCATCGTAGGGTCCACAGCCTGTCCGGTCATCGTACAATTAAAGAGGAATGCATACTGGCGAACTGTAAATGGGTCAACCACCAAGCATGCAGTGCGTTGCAAAATGATAGGGTCATAACCTCTTTTGATAAACCCTATAACAAATTTAACAAAGATAGTATGAAAGTGATTATGACCACAAGAATCTTACGAAGTTTGTAAATCACGTCACCATAGAAGTTAGGTTGTGATAGTCCTTGTCGCAGAAGAGTCCTTAAATTGCTTTTCTATTTGGAAAGAAGATCCGTTTTACGATAATAAAACTTGGCAAAGGTTTTACTAAGTTTATGGTAACGGTAACCCTGATGGAGTAGCTTTTTAGTTATACAAAGATTACGAATATTAAAGTCCTCAACTCGAGTACAAGCTCTAGAAACACGAATAATTTGAAACACATAGACCCCATACGAAGTTGCTCGGGGAACATATCCATCTAAATGGGGATAATTAACAATATCAAAATTAAAATCATTTCTCTTGTCATATATGTTGCTAATTATTTCACCATTTTCAATGGAGAGATGTAAATCAAGCAAAGAAGCGTTAGTATCAGAAATATTATCTTTGTTAAGTTGAAGTTCTTTAGGGTATATATTATTGACCATAATAGAAAAGAAAGGGTTGTCAATCCAGATACTGAGAGGCGTCGTTAAAGGCATCAATAACATCTTCCTGGGTATCTGGTGAAAGACTCAACATGAAATCTCTTTCATAGCAATACAAAAACAAATGTGCGACAAGTGGTGCACAGTTCGTACACAGAGGGTAGTTTAACTTAGTGAATGATGTTAAGTAAGTTTTTAAGTATATAAGTAAAACTTAAGGAATTGTTGGTGAAATCGGGGCCAGATATATTAGCCCATTACATTTTATCAGATATAAAGTTATAAAGTATCTATCAAAATACAAGTTGTAGGTATTATTATTGTTATTATTATTATTTTTAGAATTGGGTTTTAAGGCGCACCAACACATGAAAGGTTATATGCCGCATAACAGGCATAAATATGCCAGGCTCATCCTCCATGTACATCGAGATAAAATATGGAAAATGGGCCTAGAACCTTCTCACCCTGAACTGCAGAGTTGCTGCAAATTCTATCGTAGAAACACCATTTACGCTGGAGCCACGTTTATTGTTTTTCTGCCACTGCTCTTTTGATGTGAGCGAGATGGCATCTGAAACAATGCAGGGATCATGATGAAGACCTTTAATGAACATGAACAAAAAATAATAAAATGAACATGAATTTGGGAGGATTCTACCCCTCTGCCTACCCATCCAAAGGGATCTGCAGTGGCCCTATTCTTTGCCCTGTGACCAAACGGGGCCCCCGGGAACTACACGGGACAGTAGTAGATGTAGTAGTAGTAGTAGTAGTAGTAGTCGAACCATTATCTTATCAGTTACATTACGTTTGGAGAGCCACCTCGAACAGATATCGACAATGAAACAAACAATCGGTTATATCATCTCTTTTGCGATTGCCTCAAAGTATCTAGGTTGCTAGATAATGTGAGCTCGGTGCAAACTGATTGATAGTGTTTGTTGTTTATTACTACTACATACATGAATGTATATATGTATTTATTTGTATAAAAGTATGTATAAATATCTCTCCTTCTTTCGTTCTCTCTCTCTCTTTATCTCGTTCTCTCCCTTCCCTCTCTCTCTGTCTCACCCTCACTCTCTTTCTGTCTCTCTCTGGTTTAGTGTCCGCACAGTTACGTAGCTGTTTTATCTTTTTGCATCATGGGTACACCTCTCTCGTTTTTGGACAGCATATATCCACATATTCCAACCCTCTCATTTTGTGCGGACATACCTATATATACTATATTATATCATCAAAGTGGTAAAATGTACTTGTCCCTACTGATCACGTTAACACTAGTTCCATGGTAGCTCTCTGTCTCTCTCTCTCCACACATTGTGTTTGTAAACGTCATTTGCTGTAATGGCATGCTCATATTGTTCTTCACTTCTATAATTATTATTCAGATGTATTTACTTATATCATAATCTCCTGCAAGCAGGAAGTGAAAGTATTCATTTAGTTGAATTGAAAGTTGTGATAAGATTTAAAATCCGTTTTGGTTAATTGTCTGAAAATGAAATGCAATAAGAGACACTAAACAGTCAGCTAGTAAATACTAAAGTAAAGGGGGCGAATTTATAAACAGAATCATCACTACGGATTAAGCGTGGCCCTGAAACAGCAATGGAGATGAGATTTGTGCACATGTAAAAGTTAGAGGTAATCCATGTGAAGTATATTATGTAAAGGTATGATTAGTTACAAACATGTATTGTTCTTCGTTACTTTCGCAAATATATATATACGTTAACACATATTTAAAAAATTCTAATTAAAACTAAATACCTATTCAAAACCTAACCTATAATATTAGGCGCAACTTTGATATTACGGAATATCTTTAGTTATTTTATCGGAACATCGTTATTCATCGTTCACAGTTTAAATATAAATAAATATAGGTTTGAAATAATGAGTTAAAATGCAGTTGTTCTGAACGTTACTGATAGTAACTCCATTATTGCCAATTTTCAAAACATCGAAAGTGTTTCGACCTCTTGTTTCGAAATGGCTGACATTTCAATGACATTTTATAGAACCAAACGAATATGAAATTATTATTAACCTCCATTAATCGTATATTTGACTGCAGTTTGAAGGAGGCGAAACGACATTTTGAGAATTGGAACAAGAGGTCAATGACCTTGAAGCTATACTGATAGATTTAGGGAGCTAGATCAGCCATTGGAAGTCTTATGGAAATAGGAACATCACTTTCAGAGAAGTAGTCGCCAAAATGATTCCTATATAACTCCATGTAAACAAAGATGGCCGCTGGTGGCCATGTTTGAAATCAAATCGAAATATTTTTGTTTAGGACCAATTAAAGATAGTGCCAGTCATTTTAGTAAAAGTTGCATATCAATACCACTTATGGTTTTTGAGTAGTAGTCGCCACAAAGTTTTATTTTTAAAGTCTAGTTATATGTTATATGGCGGCCATTTTGAAATACCGGCCGACCTGGCTTTTACTTAGGACCAACCAGACCTAAAGAGCAACATTCCTGTAAAGTTTCATGAAAATCCATGAAGTAGTTTCAGAGGAGTAATCGCCACAAGTTTTTTAATTACAATTCTATGTAAACAAAGTCGGCCGCCGCTGACGGCCTTGTCTGACATCGAATCGAAATACATTTTGTTTAGGATCAAACTGTCGTGCCAGTCATTTTAGTAAGGTTCCAAATCAATATCACTTACGGTTTTTGAGAAGTAGTTGCCACAAATCTATATTTTTAAAATTCATTTTTAGCAGTGGCGGCCATCTTGAATTTTCGGCCGACCTGAATTTTTGCTAGGATCAACAAGACATCAGAAGCATCATTCCTGTTAATTTACATAAAAATCCTTTAAATAGTTTCAGGGGAGACGTCACAAGCGTTTAATGTATAACTCTATGTAAACAAAGATGGCCGCTGGCAGGCATGTTTAACGTAGAATCATAAGTTGTTTTCGACAATGACCAATATCTTGTCATGATGTTCATTTTAGAAAAAGTCCCATATCAGTATCCCTTATAGTTTTCAAGAAGTATTCGCTACAAACTTGTTTTTTTAATTAGCTTTGGAGGCCATCTTGGATTAACATTAACGTGATGTTTTGCTAGGATTAACTAGATATTATGGGCAATATTCCTGTAAAGTTTCATGAAAATCCATCCAGTAGTTTCAGAGGAGTAGTTGCTACAAAATAGAGTTTACCGACAGACAGATAGACGGACGACCGTCGTCGCACCATGACATAAGCTCTGCTGATCTTTCATCAGTAGAGCTAAAAATACTAACACTTGATATCTGTTGGGAATTGTGGTTCCATGTTATTTGGGATGTATCTTAAATAAAACATTTATGTAGAAAACAAAATCAGGAGAAACTGATTCTGGTAGAGAGGATAAATCAAATCTCTGAACCTCCTCAATGTTTTTGCTAGAATGTTATTTATGTAGACATGATTTGACAATTGCTTATTTAAGTGAAGGACCTATGCAACATCCGGTCATAATGGGACTTAATAAGACACGACGAACCACTGACATTTCCAACATCTGTATAATGGCCGTTATATATCATATGCTCGCGAATGTGAAGAGTCACACTTGCAGTCAAGGTCTGTATTAACACCGTCGTCCGACATGGAGTCTGTCCTAAAATCTTCGTTTTCACGGGCATGATCATGGTGATAATGTTTAACGTGGGTATTGTTTACATCATTCATTATTGTCAATAATTACACCAGAAATAATATCTCTACTTATACCTTGCGGGGATATATTTATTTACACTGTTTCGTTTTATTTGGATGACAATAGGATAAGAGTGGGTTTTGGTGCACCCTAGAATCTGGTTTACCACCGACCGTTCCAAGGCGGTAGCAACCCTTTTATGTGTTTGACGTCATATCTTGCCTTTTATTCATCTTTGTTGTTGTGGATACCACACTTTTCGGGTATAAAGGGCACAATGTTTGCCGCATAAGTATTCTTTTTAATATTATGCTCACATGAATAGTCATGTACCATATGGTTTACATTGCTCATTCCTGAATTATGCATTTGGTTGAACAATTTTCTGCCACTGGATACTTAGATAATTATCACGATAATTTTGAGATAGCAGCATGAATTTTTCGAGATAAAATGTAATAAAATTTGTTAGATAAAATTATCTAAATGTCATTAACTTATGATGTTTAATGCCACGATAAGGCCCACTTCTGCCACCATGATAGTTTCTTATCACGAATATACGGAAGCGTATGTGTGCCTCGTCTTGTTGGATTATATTGAATTTTTCAATTTGTAATAACTCGAGTTGCTATGATATATATCAATAAATCGATATATATATGTCGACAAAACACGATGTAATTCAATAAATGCAAAACAAATACGTTGAAATGGTTCTTTATTTTACAATAAATCGTTTTTATTGAACTTGACATTTTTTTCTTTTCTTTATATCGCGTTGAAACAAAACAAATAAAAATATATCAGTATAAAGGTAATCGACGTAATGAGTAATATCTGTATTACACGAGATATTTATCTGTTATACACGAGATATTTATTTCAAGTTATGTACAGTTTGTCGATAATGCGATATAAAGATTTCGATTTAAAATCTAAAAAATGATAAAACAAACTAGTTAGCGTCATGTTTCAATTACATCAAATTTACACAGGAATACTTAGCCTCGGTCATCCGGACTGCTTCTGACTTCTTCGCTCCGCTATGTTACGTGTATTGGCCTGCCAAACTGTACGATATATGTCTAGCAGATATCGGTCTGGGCAGATTAGGCCGATTAAAGTGCCCACTAGCGAATAGCCGGCTGTATTCGCCCGTTTTTTCAGGCAAATAAAAGTCAACGTTTGTATGACGTTATGTTGTAAATAAAGTTACTTGAGGTTAGGGTGAGGATAAAATAGGGCCCTAGAAATTTAAGCTAAAATTCCTGAAATTCACCCACAGACAGTCTTGGGCTGCAGGGGGCTTCATACGGACTGTCTTACCAATGAGAAACTGCCCATAGGAATCCCATCCTACTCCTGACTCTCACTGGACCTTGACAGCTGGGCAGACGGTATCATGCATCTTACTTACAAATATCCGTCTGGGCAGAAAGACCGAAATAACAAACAAACAAAAACGCCCATTGTATTCGCTCTTTTTTCACGCACATAAAAGTCAACGTTTGCGTGACATAATGTTGTAACTAAAGCTACATAAGGGTGGGGTTGGGTTAGGGGTAGCAGGAGGGGGTCTCATAAAAGGATAGTACAATACAATACCGTCGGTCCAGCTGTCAAGGTCCAGTCAGAGGGATGGGATTCCTATGGGCAGTTTCCCATTGGTTAGAAAGTCCGGATGTGAAGCGCCCTGCAGCCCAATACTGTCTGTGGGTGATTTTCAGGAATTTTAGCATAAATGTCTAGGGCCTTATTCAGCGTGCAACATGTTTTACCCCCCCAACCCAACCCAACCTCGTGTAACTTTATTTACAACATAACGTCATACAAACGTTGACTTTTATTTGCGTGAAAAACGGGCTAATACAGCCGGCTATTCGCTAGTGGGCAATTTATTCGGCGTAATCTGCCCAGACCGATATCTGCAAGTCATATATCATACAGTTTTGGCAGGTCAATACACGTAACATAGCGGAGCGAAGAAGTCAGAAGCAGGCCGGATAACAGAGGCTAAGTATTCCTGTGTAAATTTGATTTAATTGAAATATGACGCTAACTCGATTTGTTTTATCATTTTTTAGATTTTAAATCGAAATCTTTATATCGCATTATCGACAAACTGTACATAACCTAAAATAAATATCTCGTGTATATCAGATGAATTCTCGTGTAATACAGATAACTACGGAAGCGTATTCGTGACTCGTCTTGTTGGGTTATATTGAATTTCTCCATTTAAAATAACTCGAGTTGTTATGATATATATCTATAAATCGATATATGTATGTCGCCAAAACACGACACAATTCAATAAATGCAAAACAAATACGTTGAAAAGGTTCTTCATTTTACAATAAACCGAATTTAGTGAACTTGACATTTTTTTCTTTTCTTTATATCGCGTTGAAACAAAACAAATAAAACTATATCAGTATAAAGGTACTCGACGTAATGAGTAGCATCTGTATTACACGAGATATTTACCTGATAAACACGAGATATTTATTTCGAACTATGTACTGTTTGTCGATTATGTGATATAAATATGTCTATTTAAAATCTAAAAATGATAAAACAATTCGAGTAACGTCATGTTTAAGTAAATAAAATTGTAACGGAATGATTAGCCCCGGGCATCCGGCATGCTTCTGATTTCTTTACTACGCTTTGTTACGTGTATTTTAGTCTCGGACAGACAAACCCGTATGATGTATATGTCTTACTTGCAAATATCGGTCTTGGCAGTTTATTCCGATTAATCTGTACCCTTGTTGTTAACTAGCGATTAGCCGACGCAAAAAAAAGTCAACGTTTGCATGACTTGTATGTTGTAAATAAAGCTATATTGGTTTTCTAGGCATAGAAAGCAGCCAGGCAATGACTTGTCAGAAGACAGTATCCAGCAAAGACAAACCAAAACAAAAATGAAGACAAATAATAAACGTAACCTTCGCTTTCAGGATTTAAAAATTTACTTTGACCAATCATCGATCATACCTGTTTTTCGGTATGACCTCGTTTTGAGGTGTCAACATTTTCAAAGAAGCTTTACTCTAGCCTTGGTCACCCGGCTTGCTTTTGCTTTCTTTGCTACGCTGTGCTACACGGATTCAGCCTGGGGAAACAGCATAAAGGCCTGGGGGGAAAACGATGGTTGAATTTGCCACTAACGTTGGTGAGATTTTGGCGAGACTTTGAGAGATTTTATGTACAATAGACATATTAAGGGCTATTACTAGTTATAGCCATAGTTATTGGGAGGGACCAAATGTTTCGTAAGATAGATCTGCTATGGTATTTTCGTTTAATTGCGCCTGCACTGTCTGTCTACTTCTTTTTATCTTGCTGAAGCACACATGAGGTCAGGTACTTTTTCATTTGAGTATAAAACTGATTTTTCTCACTTTTATCTAATTGACTTCTTATTTCTGTTTGTTCTATCCTAACGCCCTGTTGATATACGGTATTTCGCCATAATTTATTATCATGATGCCTTGAAATTAATCCGATTTTTATATATATAGCGTTTGTCAGTCGAGGAATTTAATGTCGATGCATGATGCTGTCTCGTTATCTCGTTAGGGAGGCAAATCCTATTATTGCCTGTTGTTGTTTTGGTTTTGTTGTTTGTTTGTTTTTATGATCATTTCTGTTCACAGAATATTTTGATAATTCTGGACCGTATCTGGTGTAGAGATTTTAATGCATGTGTTAACTTTCTTTTTTCGTTTATTTGCTTGCGAGATTTGCAGCTGACCTCATTATTATCCGGGAGGGAGTAGGTAATTAGACACCAAGCTTGCACTGTGACCGAACAGTACACGTGTCCCAGTTAGGGCGTTATTGGCACTTGGCCATAAATCCGTGTACACGATTATTGAGTTTAAAGGGAGCACATCAGGCTTTTCATAGGGGTCTAGTTGTCCGATTTAAAATCGACAAATAATAATATTTTCTATTCTACATGACCAAAACATAATTAATGAGCCAACAAATTATCCCTTATTTGCAAAATAAATTATTCTGCACAGTAATACGTGCTATCCTAGGTGACGCGCCAGGGTTAATTTCAGCATTTTACGTATGATTCCATCCTAGCTATATGGTGTATCCAAAGTTTAGACATTAACAAATGGTTCTAACATCATATTTGGATTGATAAAGGTGTTTTATCATGATCTGGAACAATTTTATAATTTCTAGATGTTTCTAGAATAATCAAGATGTGCCCCCTTATTAATGTATTTAATTATAACAGTTCACACTACTTGCTTGCTTCATAACATCTTTTCCTCAACATTAATTATACTTCTAGTCACCTTGTACGGTAAAACGGTTTTCTCAAATTTACACAAACAATAAAATGCATATTAACTCATAATACATATAGGAAGAAATAAATAAATAATTGATAAGAAAATAAAAATAAATAAATAAAAGTATCATAATAAAATATCATAAATAAATAATAATAATAATAATTATTATAATAATAATAATAATAATAATAATAATAATAATATTAATCAATAAAAAAAAAAAAAAAAAATAAAGGATGTAATAAAAAAGAAGGTTGTAGATGATGATGTCCTTGTAAGTTATCTGTATGATGAAAAATCAAAATTTATACAACCTGGCTTAGAATTCGTGAGACAAATTGTAAATGAAAATAACTATATTGATCAGCTTCAAGGGGAAGATAAAACAAAAGAACAGCTCACACAAAAAAAGTGGTTAGTAGATCAATTTTTTACTGAAGTTAATGCTGAGATCAGCGGAATTGATTATAAAGATGATTTTAGAGTGGCTAAGGACGAAAACGGTAGAACAATGTTATATGCAGTTCAGTTGGGGACGGATGATGTTCCACTTACCTATTACAGGGGAAATAACCCAGACGAACCAATCAAGTTTTATGTGCTGGACACTATAAATCGAAAATATGGTGTTAACTTTATCAAAAACACTTTAAACATTTATGATTATTCAAGTCCAACTGTTAGACAGGCTCAGAGTAAGGCAGAATTAGCAGCCTTGGCAAAAACAAGAGATACCATCGCTGCAGAAAATATACCAATGCAAACTTTTTCAACAACTGAAGATGTACAAAATACAGTAGATGCTGTAAATATAATTGAGAGTAATTTGAGTAATATAGATGAAACTCATCCTAAAACTGCTGTTCAGCCAGAAGATCTAACACTGCGAGAGATACGAGGTTTAGATAAAAGATTGCAAAGCTTCCGTGGAGAACCTACTAATAATCTCTCAATGCTCACTGAGCTTGATAAAGATATAACAAAAGAAAAACAAAAATTAGAACAGGTTAGCACCCCCGGGCAGGAGGATGAGTTTCAACAAGAGCGCATACGTGACAGAATAAAAAACTTAGAAGATGAAAGAAGTGCACGACTTGAAGCGGCGAGTGAAAACAAAGAAGCATTACGCAGTCAAATAAACAGGATAAACAGGATAAAAGAAACTATAAATAAGGTATTAAAAGAAGACACAATATTGGGTGAGAGAATAAAAACATTATTCAGAGAGCAAGGTATTACTATTGTTAGTATTTTGACTGCGTTTGGTATGATTATTGGGGTTTTAGTTGAGGCCATTATTCCTACAACGGGAGGAGGGACTGCACCTGTTCCAACTCAAAAACCTGATCCATCAAGTGTCAAGGACTGGTAAAGCTGCTGCAGCACTTCCAGGAGTTATTGGTGCAATAGTATCATGGCTTTTATCTGCAACAGGTAATGTTATTAATTGACTTGGTAACAATCTATGGGCTTTGCTTGTGTTTCTTTCCGGGTTGTTGATTGTGGCAGCTAAAGAGTGGTTCAGTAAATCTCGTAAATAAGTAATGCAGCAAGACTTATTACTATAGTACCAACAGTTATAGTTGTTTTGTTATCTTCGTGTTCAATCGCTATTTTTTCATCTCTGGTGGGTTATGCTCCATAGTTTTATGTATTGATGATTTATCAAAGTCCGGCAGAAATTTCTTTGTTGTGGTGCCTTGAAAAGGTTGAATAATTGTTGGTGGTACTGGTTTTACATTCACATCATTATTCAATCCTAATGCTTGCCCATCGGTTGCTATTACAATTTCATTATTGTAGTCTTGTATTGTTCCAATTCTTAATTCCATGTCACTCGGAGACATGTACAATCCACTTCCATAGACAAAATTTACTTTACTTCTTGCATATTTTAGTGTGTTTTCATATCTTGAAATTTGACTGGGCAAGTCGATGGGGCTATTTATTGCGTCCTCTACATTTGCTAAAAATTGTTTCTGTGCATCAAATCCGTTCCAGTTCCAAGTATATCTGTTCTTGTTTGTGATTGCGAGCCAAGAATTGCCCAGCAGTATGTTCTTATGCTGTCATTGATTCTTTCTACTCCAGCTCTTGTAAATCCCATAGAGCTATCTAGTAGAAGTAGACCAACTATTATCAGCCTCAGATTCTTGTGCAATGTAATCAATATGATATGTTTTATCACTCTCATAGACTGTAAAACTCATCGTTTTGTTGTCGTATATAGAATTTATCAAAGGATGATAACCAATATTTGTCCAGTAATTATAAATTGTTCCTAGACCATCATTATAGCTTTGTTTCTGTCTCCAGTCCGAATTTAAGTCAACGTTGAACTCCTTACATATTCTCTTGTATGTGTTTCGGTTATATGTGTTATTAAACGCATTCCAATTTGAGTCTTGCGGCATTGCTACATTCATCTCAAATAATATTCTTCTAACTTGGTAATAGACATGAAATCGAAATAACGAACCAACCAGGGCATCAGTTTTTAGATGATTGTTAAAATCAATGCCACATCCAGTTGTCGCGCACCAAATAGCAAAATTCAACTGGTTCTGCCTAAATGACATCCAATCTGTTTTCCAGATTTGGACCATAGCATCTGATTTAACGGACGGGAGTTTGTATTTTTCAAAGACATTGGGAAATGATGCTTTAAAGCCTTTACCGTTTGATGTAATGACTATGTTTTGATTTATTATATCTATCACTTTTTTGCTGAAAGTACTTGAATTGGGCATCTGGGTTATATTTAAATTCTTAAGAAATCATTTTTATTTGTATTTTTTATATATATTAAAAAAAATGTTTCATACAATTTCAAACATAGACAACTCTATTAATTTACAACAGTATATCGATAATAGAGATGGAACTAAGCGCGTTGGATTAAAAAGTTTTACATACACTATCGGTTGGTATAATATTAATCATAAGGTCATAAAGACAAAAAACCCAGATAAAACGTATCATATACCAGATGGACTCTATAACTTTCAACAGTTGGCAAAAGATTTTAAATTGCTAAATGAAAATATTGCCCTAACCATTAATGCGTCAAGTGCTGTAGCACTTTTAGATACGTCAATAGAGACACGATTATCAAGCGGTCTTTCAAAAATGCTGGGATTCGAGGACAGAAAATGGTTAAAAGGTATTCGTGTTGGAAATCACTCAATTGATTTAGCTCCTTATAAACAGCTATATGTTCATCTGGAACAAGTTAATACGAGTAGTAATTATTTCAATGGTGCACCAAGCACTATTATAGGGGTTATACCTGTAGTAAATAAGCAGTTTGGAGATATTGTATAATTATTATACACGTTTTTATCCTGAATATCACTGTCTTTCAAATGGTACAATTACTGAATTGAAAATGGAAGTCAGAGATGAGCATGGCAACAAGATAAATAATCACGGTTTACCTATGAGTTGTGTTTTAGAAATTATTTAAAAAATATATTTTTATAAAAAAAACAATGAGTATATCTGGGCCAACAAGCCCTGAGAAAACAGAAGACTATGGGGCTTTAACCAATCATGTTCTAGATTTACATAGGCGAGTTGTGCCTTTTGTTAACCAGTTTTAACCATTTGAGAGATAGAGTTGATAATCTTAAATATGGGATTATAACAATATTTGCGGAGGCTAAGGGCCCACTTGTGTTGAATAGAATACTCTCATTTGGTAACGGTGGAGCAGAAAAAAATGTGGGGCATGTAATGACACGACGTGGTCGTATTATGGGAATAGGTTTAGCAAGTGAACGATTAGTTGGTGACGTATCTGTAGTAGTTTATGTTAATGGTGTTGAAGAACCAAATTATGGCATAAAGCTTCACATCATCCCACACAAACATGATAACTTTGATAAACCTTTAGATATTGGTGCTGGTGCTGTTATTAACTTTGTATGCACGACTGCCAACGCTACCGCTATAAATACGGTGGTGTCATTATTAATTGAATTAATTTAATTTTCTATTATTAAATAAAAAAATCAAGCAACCGACAGCACCAAGTATATATCCTGAGTTGCCAGTGGAAGACGGACAGAATTATAGATTACAAAATATTTCAGAGATTGAACAAAAGTTAATTGCAGAGCGAGACACACGCAAATCTCTTTATAAAAAATATAAACGTGGTATTAATATTACAGATGGAATTGACACTACCTTGATATCTGCAGGTGTTATTATGGCTGGGATTGGATTTGTTGTTCCAGTTTTGTTACCTTTGGAAATAGTAGCAATAATATGTGGAGCTACAGGTGTTTGTGTTAATTTTATCAGACGCAAGCTTAATGCAAAAGCTCAAAAACATCATGAATTAAGAACTTTGGCAGAGTCCAAGTTAAATAGTATGAAGCAGTTAATATCAAAAGCGTTAAGTGATGCACAGATATCTGAGCAAGAGTTCAAGATGGTTTTGGATGAACTGGAGAGATATTATAATTTGAAACAGAATATCAAACAAAGGAAACTTGAAATTAGTGAAGTTCAAAAAAAAGAACTAGTGGAGCAGGGAAGAAAGGAAGCAATGGCAACCTTACAAAAAAGTCTAAAAAGTGTGTGATTTTTTGTTTTAGTAGTGTGTTTGAGTATGATCCACCACCTTTGTATTCAAGGTCGGAGAATTGTTGATTTGAGTAAAATTTTGATAACAAATCGACAAATTTGTTTTGTATTAAAGAAACATTTTATAATTATATTACAAAAAAACGCACAGACTATTTTTGTAATTTTGATAACTATTAAAAACATTTAAACTTACAATCTTCACTACCCTATTCTAAAAAGTTTTAATAAATCAAGTAAATCACCATTTCAGGTGTAAATTTCAACTTTTATTAAAAAATCTCAGAATATAACTCTGGCTCAGTTTTATTTCAGCACCTTGTGGTAGGAGTTTATATATATATATGTATTTTGGGGGTTTCTGGATTAAACTCGAGTGTAACGAGAGCTTTGAACCAGAACCCCCAAAATACATATATATATTTACATTTTGGTGGAAATGCGATTGTATCGAAGAAAACAAACAAACGGTTGGCATTTACTGCTTATTTAAGGTTTAATAAAAGCCTTCTAATCCATGCGGTACGGTGGACATTGTCAATTTACCAAATGTTTGTAAATCATAATAAAAATCCACTTAATCTTTTATGTATGTAAACGGATCCGTTTTGGCGCGTGCGCGTGACGTAATTTGCTACACTTGAAATAGAGTCAATATCAAGTAATGCGGAACACTACGTTTCGTTGAACATATATTGTATTACTCAACACAAGGTAGAAAGAAGGTAGGTGTCGTACGAATATATTAGTCGAAAATAACAAAGTATAAAAAAAAGATAAAAGATAAAAAATATACGAATGAAAAGAAACGAGATTATACGTCCTGTGAACGTTTGTAAGGTTGCGAGGACAACGGCCTCAGATGAAGATGGGTCGAATACACAAATCTCAATCACTCAGTGCCCTGTGCCCGTCTGGTAGCTGTTCGACATCTGTCTGTAAAGCTGATGTACGTGCAGGTCTCACTCTCTGTTTAGTGAGAGAGAGATCAGACATGTTGTCTCGTGGCGTCAATACAATTAAAATCAAAGCGGCGGGGTTTGTGTAAATGACCTCAAATAATATTTAGTAATAAAAATGACATTAAATTGTATTTAGTAATAAGAAGATTTTTTTTTAGGATATTGGTGAAAAATTCATTTTTTTCCTGTCTGAGTTTTTGAAGCTATGCACAATTTGGTTATTATAAGTCAAATAGATATAATAGCTATTTGAGACTGATCATGTATTTTAATAGCAAACTGCCTATACAAGTACGGAGCTTTACAAAGGTAGGTCAGAACCTGATCAAACGGGCTTTCCCTTCTTAATGACGTCACAACTGTCTGAGTTGTCTAATGTGATGACTGATTGATTTATCAATACAATTGGAACATAAAATCAGTGACAAAAACGAATTTCTGAAATGTGTGACGTCATTCACGTCATGATGTTATGACGTCAGGATACCATATGACGTTCTTGAACAACCCGACCCAGAACTCTACAATCTCTAAATGTTTGTTTCAAATCCGATCATAAATAAAGAAGATATAGCCATAACAAGATTCCCATTATGACGTCACTGGCGACCATCTTTGATGAGACACGACACAATGTGACACTCTAGATTTTAGATTTTTGATGTCTACAACCTATGAAAGTTTTATCAAAAACCGTTCCTTAATGAAGGAGATATAGCGATTACAAGATTTCAATTAAAGGCGTCACTGGCGGCCATTTTGGATGACGTCACGACATAAATAATTGATTTTATCGTAAAACAATAAAAATCAAAGTGCTGAAAGCACAGAAAGTTGGGAGCCTTTCGTACAATAGTTTAGGAGAACAGCATGTTCACTGGTCCTTCCGTTGACAAAAATATGTGGTATGTGAGAAGTTGTTTAAAGTTTGTTTTCTACCAGAATGGAACTCAGCGGTTTTTAAATTATAATAATGAGAGAAAGAAAAAACATCGACAACACCCAAGATTGGACTGGGTTTGCCCGATCCATAAGCCAGAGTCGTTATCACTTCACCAACTTCCCCTTTCCATTGACAGCGTCAAATATTTATGTTTTTATTCTTCTTACCTCTTCAGTACGTTGGCTGGAAAATTTATTTAAAAAAATAAAACAAAGTTTATAAATATGTACAGTTCAGTAAGTGTGCCTGATTTCTCCACCAGTATTTGAACCTGAGTCTCTCTTCCCGAAGGAAAAGGATGTTGCCTTACACCACAGAGATTTTTTCAGCAGTACAAACCAAGTGTTGAAATATAAAAACAGATCCACAAACATTTATTATTCAAATTTATTTACAAACCACCACCACACCACAAGTGGTTTTCTTCTGATTAATGCATCACCTTATTTAATAAGTGGTGAAGAGCAGTAAAACACAGAAGCATTCGCTTTATTTACAGCATAACGACCCTTAACACATGTCTAAAACATGGTAAAAGTTTGTTAGAGACAACATGAGCAAAGCTACAATAAGTACGAATGCCATTGGTACGAAAGTAATAATTTTTCAAAGGCCTCGTTTTTTTATTAAAAACAATGTTTGAAGCCCTGTTTCTTGCTGAGATCCTTTATTTAAATTGTTCTGCATAACATTCCACCAATGGGATGAAGTATCTGGGCACACAACATTGAAAAATTGATTTTTTCTAATTTTCGAAAATAAATTGGGACGGAAGTAATATTTTTTTCAACCGCCTCTGTTTTGGTTTTTGAGTGTTTTTTTCCACTAGATTTCCTGTTGATACACTGTGAGATCATTATTTTTTATTCAATTCCAGCAAAGAAATAAACAATACATGAGTAAATGCCAAAATATTTGGATTTTTCTTCTTCATTTTACCGTAATGCAAAATTGTCGTTGACCCGCGAATTATGGTTATGGTTATCAATCTCTCTTTAAAAGAGGGAAAATTTACCAAGAAAGTGGGGAAATATTGTGTGCCAAGCTGATCTGAACAAATCTGAATCAAGGAGTAATTTCGTGTCCGAAATGCTCGAAAAATTGCCGATATTGAAATTCAATATGGCGGCCTTGATTTATGGACTACTTTATACTAATGACGTCATTATGCAAATGAGCTAGCGTAGTGATACAATTTAAATTGGACGTGTCTGTTGCATTTGTGGTTTTAGTACTATAGACTGGAGGGGCTATCCCAGCCTAAATATGCAATCAGGTTTTAATAACATTGTGACGTCATGACGTATGAATGAATGAATGAAAGTCTTTATTTATCGAGGGTGACCCAATTAGTTTATACTAATCTTCCTTGGGGCCCTCTGTAACAAATACATGATACAAAATACAAGAAAGGCAAGATACATACGATATATGTAAACATAATAACATTGTTGGTGGTGGTAGTTTGAACGATATTTACACAATAATAAGATGAGATGATATCTATATCGAGTTTAATGTTGTTTTTCCTTTATCCATTTCATGCAGTTGTTTGTAAAACTTGTCATTGTTGCACACTTCTGAATGTGCTCTGGAATATTATTCCATAAAATGGTCCCGGAGTAAGACATGCTGCCCTTGAAAGGTTCCCGATTAGGCTTAGGAATACTAAAATTAGTATCAGTTAGTGATCGAAGACTTCTGTCAGTTGAATTACGAGTAGTTAACATATCGGAAATATATGAAGGGGCAGTTTTGTTCGAAACTCTATCCATGAAATTGCCTTTTTGAAGTATAATTCGCTGATCAATTGTGAGGCAATTTAGTTGTTCCAAAGCGGCTTGAAAAGTAATATACTGTTCACCTAAAATAACGTGACATGCCCTTTTTTGCATTATTAAAAGGCTGTTGATATTTGTTCGACTTGTGTTACCCCAGATTACATTACAAAAGTCTAGATGTGGCTGTATGTAAGCTTTATAGAAAATAATTCGATAATTCAAATGAATAAAATATTTTATTCTTGTCAGTAACCATACATGTCTAGCTATTTTTTTTCTTAATAAACAATATGTGGTCATCCCATTTTAAATTTTCATTTATATTTACTCCTAAAATTTTATCACCGGTAGTAATCTGTAAATCAATGTCATTATAGCGCAAACAAAGTGATTTTTTTTCTAATCTGGCACGACGATGTGGTGTGGTTACAAAAAGGACTTTCGTTTTTGACGCATTTAATACCATACCGTTATGCAAGCACCAGACTTTCAAAATATCAAGAGCTTTCTGTAGATTTATTTCTATTATATCTTTGGATTCGTTTATTTCGTATATGGTAGTATCGTCTGCATAAATATCTGTATTAGAAACAATGCCATTCAGTTCAAGGGGAAGGTCATTGATGAACACCAAAAACATTAAAGGTCCTAGTATGGACCCTTGAGGTACCCCACACGTTATTGTTTGTTCCTTAGAAAGAGCACCTTTCAAAGATACGACTTGTTTCCTATCTGACAGGTAAGATTTGAACCATTGCAGTGTAAGCTCGCCACATTTATATAACTTTAATTTTTGAAGCAAAATGTTATGATCGACCAGATCGAATGCCTTCCTGAAATCTACCATTATAGCACCTGCAAATTTTCCTTCATTTAATGCCTTTAGCCATTTATCTATCATATAAACCAAAGCTGTTTCACAGCTATGTTGTTTCCTGAAACCACTTTGTGACTTACATAAAAGCTGATAGAATTGTAGAAAACTCATGAATGAATCATGCACATGTCTTTCAATTAATTTTGATATTGTAGGTAATACAGAAATAGGCCTATAATTGTTTACATCGTCAGACGGTCCGGCTTTAAATAAAGGAAACACTTTCGCATGTTTCCAAGTGTTTGAGAATACACCTTGTTTAATACTACTATTAATTAAATGTGCAATACTGTTTGATATGCAATTAGCTGATAGTTTGAGAAGTTTTGGGCCAATTTGGTCAAGCCCAATAGCTTTTGAAGAATCTAAGTTTACCAACAAATTTCGCACCTGATCTTCGGTTATTAATGGGATATTGAAAAACATCTGCTCAGGGACCTTTTTGTTTACAAAATCGTTTATCAAACTGAAATCTGAGTTCGGAATTGGTTGTTTCAAATTTGCTGCTATGTTTATGAAAAAAATATTAAACTCATCAGCCATCAAAGATGAATCGGTAATGTCTGTCCCATTAATATTTAATTGATTTATTGAGTTGGATTTGCCCGAGGATTTGGAAGAGGCTCCTAACTCCTTAAAGATTTTCCATCTATTTTTCTTTCGTATGACATTTTTTTAGATTCCTTTATTAGTTTAATTACTTTATTTCTAGATATTTTATAATTGTTCATGGCATTTTGCATTTTATATTGATCTCTCTCTTTAATAGCGTCTAAAATATTAGGCGTAAGCCATTCAGGTTGGTGTATATGTTTTACTCGATGGTTTTTAATTGGCAAATGTTTATCTACTACATGTATATCTGAAAATTTATTAACCCAGTTTTCAAGAATTATATTTGCCTCCGAGATTGATCCAGTTTCCCAATCAACTAAATATAGATCATGCAGAAAATTGTTTTCATTAAATGTTTTAAAAGATCGGTACTCAATTGTCTGGTGATCGTTTATCTTGGCGTAGCAATGAATTTTTCTTGTGCAGAAAATAGGATAGTGGTCACTTAAACCAATTTTTGGAATCTTAATATGTGAAATATTTTCTTCCGAATTTGTGTAAATGTGATCTATAAGTGTGCTTGAAGAAGACGATATTCGTGTGGGTTCATTAATTAACTGGACTAATTCCAACGATAAGATATATCTAGACCAATCATATTTTATTTGCATGTTTAATAAATCTCTATTTATGTCTCCTAATAATATGATTTATTTTTCTTCTGATTGTATTTTTTCTAAATGCTCTTCAAACAATTCTTTCCAGATAACTTTTGAATCAGGGTGCCTGTAGATAGACCCAATAAGAAAAGGTTTACCTTGCTTAGGTTTGATTTCAAGCCAAATGCATTCAATTTTATTGTCTTCTAAGTCTACTCTCCTCATGCAATTTATCTCATTTTTTACATATACCATCAAACCACCACCACCATTATATAATCGATCCTTACGAAAAGGTATTTGATATCCACTGATATGAAAAGCTTCCGTTTTATGCTCGTTTGTAAATTTGGTCTCACTCAATGCAAGAATGTGTACATTATTCATATCGGATGTTAATAATAGTTTTATTTGGTCAATTTTTGAAGTAAGTCCTTCAATATTAAGATATTTAAGCCTTTTTTAGGTAGTCCTAAGTTCATTACATTAGAACTGATAATGTTTTCTTGAACGTCATTGTCATCGTTTATATTATATATACATGTATTCATATTATCATTTAAACAGCTTTTACTCTGGGAAAATAAGTCACAGTTACAGTTAGTTCCATTGCAAGTGTCACAAATGTTTTGCAGAGTTGCGAAATAATTTGCACTTTCTATGCCACAGGAAACGGCTTCTTTGCCGAATTCCTAATTCCAACATTTGTCAGCTTTATGGCCAATCAGTCCGCAATACCAGCACGTTATTTGTTGTTTGTGTCTACATTCGTGAGTCTGGTGGTTGCTTTCAAAACAATTTAAACATCGATCATCGTCCATTCTTGTTCTACCAGTTCGCCTAACATTTCGATTACCGCGGTAGTTATTTGCCGCACGTGGTGGATATACACATTTCGTAAAGTCATAAACTATGTGAATGACTTCATTGATTGTTCCCAAAATCCGTTTGATCCCCGAATTTGACGGATGAATATGGTCAGTGAAATTAAAGAAACGCATAATGAGTTGTCCGTTTCTATCGTAAAACGACCTAAAATTATCCACATATTCGGTTCCATGATGTAATGCTAACCGTTCGATGATCATGTTGACAACTGTAACGTCAACATCCCCTCGCGGTGCCAACTTTGAAAGAATAACTTTGATTTTTGGATTTCGAGATTTAATCATGGCTATCAGTTGATCATACTGTTCTTCTAGAAGATCGTTATCCGCATTTCCAGAAATATCGTTTCCTCCGATGTAAATGAGAATGGATTCAAAGTTCATAATATCGAATAGTTCAATATCTCTAAGTAAGGTTTTCACAGTGGCTCTTGAAACAGAATGTTTGTGTACGTAGGAATTTAAACCTTTCATATTTATTCTGTTAAAAATTGAATTACCCATTAAAATAATCTTTTTATTTGGTGATTAAGAGTGGTCTCGTGTAGGATTTCTGTCTTGGTCGTGTCGTCTTATAGGTGCGGTTTCATCACACACAGGCGGCAGGTCATGGTTACATGTTCCAGGGTCGGAGCTTGGTCTATTAATCACCACTTCAATTTTGCGTGCCTGATTGTGATTAGTCGCCATTTTCAAAGACGGTTTTTCCGCCGTTTGTATTTTCTGTGTCAATTTAACAGCTTTGCTTCCATTATTCTTTCGCTGATTGTTGTTTTGCTGTTGGTTATTTTGCAAGCAGGTTTCGTTCCTAGTCAAGGTCTGACTATAAGTTGTTTTTCCAAGTTCGGTGTTTTCACCTTCTGTCGTATCCGATATATTGTGAACACATCCAATTTGAGGCATAGTAGCAGATTTTTCGACCAAAGAGTCTATTTTCAATTTGCATTGTTCCACTTGGCCCTGTAGGTTTAAACTCAGTTGCTGCAACAAATCAATTTGACTTTTTATTTCCTTCAACAGCACTTGATTCTGTAACCCTTGTTCATATGTTATGTCATTTCGTGTCAAATTTCCATCACAAAGTTTTTTGTTTACAGGTGTCGATGTCTGATTTAGAGGCAGTTCTTTGTTTGTTTCATGAAACGAAAGTACTTGGTCAGATTTTGATTTCGAGGTTACAGGTGTCGATACACCAGTCAGTAGCTATTGACTATTTTCAGGATACACATTGCAATTGTGTGGCAAAATGATTAATGGCGAGGAGTTCAGAGATGTAAAGTCCTGTCTCGTTTTTGGAACCACCATACGTGATGTCGGAATAATTAATAACGACTGGCTAGCCTCTGAAGAGAAAGATTCGTCATGGATAGTAGCATCATCTTGTGACTCATATTTGCTTTGAGATTGGGACATAGTGTAATTCAGCGTAGAATTGTCATCAGTAGTGGCATCACTGTTTTCACTGTTGCTGCTATGTCGCCAAAAGTTGAAAGATACGTCTTCGTCTATCTTTTCCATGATGTCAGTAGTAAACAATCTCAGTATTGTTGTGATCTATAAATAGAACAAGGCATAAAGAGCCTTCTATGAAATCGTACAATTAAACGTTACGTTCGTTCACATTAACTAGACGTTTCGTAGACATTAAATTACCACACTATCAAATATCCGGATAGATCATAAGAAATTAAATGTATTTATTCCGCAAAAATGTTTTGCACTTCCTTGCTAGTTACAAAATAAACTCCAAGTGACCCACTAAGAGTGGACTAATGTATTTTACACTGGCAGGATGGGCGCGAAGCATAAAGCACAAAGAAGTTCTTTATTCATGTGCTGATTTTATGTATAACTGATACACTTTCAATTAGTTTTTTCCTCAAATATCAACTTTTTAATAACACAGTTAATCCAAAAAATAAATATTATAAAACTATGAATTAGTATCTCCAATTTCGTATAATTTTCGCAACAGAAAGCCTCAGATAATCCGTAAAAAATTAACATAAGTCCGGAGCTCAAAAATTCACGTCCGCACTCTATGAAGTTATAGCTGGTAGAGACACGTTTTGACGCCAGCAAGTTAATATCAATGACATCTTGGAGAAAACTTTGCAGGAATGATCAGTACCAGGCCTAGTGGTGCATATCATCACCGTTATGGCCCTGTAAACGTTTTAATACACACAACTTTGTCTGGACTAGTTCTCCTAAACCCCTGACTGAATTTCAATGAAACTTTGCAGAAATAATCAATATCAAGCCTAGTTATGCATGTCTTCGCCGTGTTCATGTTGAATGCTTTTTGTCCGGACTAGTTCTCCTGAACCACAGGTCAGATTTCAATTAAACTATGCAGGGATGATCAGTACCAGGCTTAGTGGTGCATATCATCACCGTGTTCCGGTTGAATGATTTTTGGCAGAGATATGGCCCTTTAAATGTTTTATTATACAAAACTTTGTCTGGACTAGTTCTCCTGAATCCCTGGTCTGATTTCAACGAAACTTTGCAGGGATGATTAGTACCAGGCCTAGTTGTACATATCATCGTCGTGTTCAGGTGGAATGATTGTTTGCGGAGTTATAGCCTTTTCAAATGTTTGATACACAAACTTTATCCAGACTAGTCTCTTCTGAACTCCTGGCCGAATTTCAGCAAAATTTGGCGGGGATGATGAGTACCAAGCCAATTTGCGCATATCACCGCCATGTTCCGGGTGAATGATTTTTGGCAGAGCTATGGACCTTTAAAGGTTTTAATACACTAACTTTGTACAGGCTCCTGAACGCCTGGTCGGATTTCACCGAAATTTGGTAGGAATGATCAGTACTAAGCCTAGTTGCGCATATTTTTGTCATGTTCTGGTTGGATAATGTTTGTCGGAGTTGTGTCTCTTAAAAGATGTTAATACACAAACTTTGTCTGGACTAGTTTTGCACAACCACTGGTCGGCTTTCAACGAAACATGGCTGCGGCTGTCATTGTCATGTTCTGGTTGAAGGAATTTTGGTGGTGTTATGGCCCTTTACAGGTTTTAATACACTAACTTTGTACAGACTAGACCTGGCCGGATTTCAACGAAACCTGGCAGGAATGATCAATACAAAGCCTAGTTGCGCATATCATCGATGTTTTCCGGTTGAATGATTTTGGCCCCTAAGGAGTTATGGCCCCTTATACACAAACATTATCCGGACTGGCTTTCCTGAACCCCTGGATGGATTTCAGTGAAACATGGTAGGAATGATCAGTACCAAGCCTAGTTGCGCATGTTGTTGTCGTGTTCCCCATCACAGACTTCATATAGGCAGAAGAGCGATTACATGCCCTCTTGGGCCTATTGTTTATTTAGTGGAATTTTCATGAATGAAACGTGCTCACTTGTTTACATAGGTTTGCTGTGCATCTGTTGTTAAACATATGTATAATACTGAATATTTGTAAATCCAGTGAATAAAAACATCTACTGACAAAAACACACAACGTTAATGTATAGCCCACAATTGTGTGTCCGTAACAAACGGAATATTTAGTTTATTATATTTTATTTAAACAGGAGCGCCACGCTGATTTTGAGAACAAATAATCCAATGCATTCATTGCATATTGTTTATGTTCGAACTAATACATTTATTTGTTTTCAGACGGAGTGTTCTCTTTAAGGCAAAGAACGCGAGCAATATACTTCAAGATAAGAATCCGTCCTTTTAGTACGTTAAAACATTTTTTGCATTAGTTCTTATAATTTCTTTCTGATTTATTGTATCGAATAGATGTGGCGTTCCATTTCAAAATTCGGTGTTATTAAATAGCGCCAAAATTGCCATTTTATAAACTATTACTGCACGTGTTAAGATGAGATACAGTGCACATGTAAGGTTATACCAAGTTATACTGCAGTATATTTGCACCTTTAATAAACATGCGATAAAACCGACAGATAATGTATAGATATCGATTGATCAACAAGCTGGTCTTTGTCTCAAAATGCTGTCTCGACATTGTCTATCTCGAACTTGTATCTAACGCAGGCACTGCGAAATCGGTTAAAAACTTAATGTGCCAAATGCATTACAAACTGATTGACTGAATAGTTAGTATGTATTATGTAAATATATAAATATAATTTGTTCTATGTTTGTACCTGTCTGTAAATGCACGTGCTACTGTCGCTGTTTAATTTAATTAGCGCAAATGTGTTTCATTAGAATATTCATAATACATCTATCTGATTTGTTTTAAATTTTAAGATAATCGTCGACATCATAATGAAAATGATGATGTGTGTTATATATATGAAGGTAACCTCGCCATCGTAATGCTTATGTATATAACCCTGTGTATTAATTATAATGTATACATCGTCAATGCACTTTGAAAATCTGCTTTAGTTTGTTCGTATGACTCTGTATTCGATTATTCCATTATTGTTCTTAAAACACGCGTTAGGAATTGCAAGTTAAATTGCCCCTGTCTCTAGATTTACGTAAACAAAGACAAATGCGACAAGGGTTAAATTTATACGGGCGCAAATCGAGATTCGGGATTTAGGGAGGACATAGCCGGTACACGCTCTTGAAACCGCGAAAAGTTAATGCAGATGTATGTGGTTTGCCGTGAGTAAAACATATGCGAAAATACGTTAGCAAACCCATAAACTTTCTTTTACAATGGCTGCTTCTCCCACCACTCTCTTTTGTGGAATCCTGGTTAGCTCCCCACGCCCTCACCCGACCACACTGCCTACTGTTGTTTAATTACAGAACTAGCTTTCTATTTAATTATATTAACCATTTTAACACGAAGAGTTCATTTTCCTTGTATTCTTAACAGGTTTCTTATAAAGGGCAGAGCCATGATTTCAGATAAGTCAGGGGTGTAATGTATTGGGGAAAAGACGAGCAAACACAATCAAACAAAATAAAAAACAAGTTTCTTATCTTATTTTGAATATGAGTTTGGCTACTCTACGAGAGTGCACTCATTCTCTCCATAGTAAGGGCACTGAAGCGGTTATAGACTGATTTTCAAATCAACATCGTAATGAAATGAGAGTCAAAATGGTCCTGAGATCCCTGTAATTACCGAAGAAATATCCACCCACTCCACCCACTCCACTCCACTCCACCCACTCCACCCACTCCACCCACTCCACCCACTCCACTCCACCCATTCCACTCCACCCACTCCACTCTCTCCACCCACCCACTCCACCCACTCCACCCACTCCACTCCACTCTCTCCACTCCACCCACTCCACACAACCCACTCCACCCACTCCACCCACTCCACCCACTCCACTCTTTCCACTCCACCCACTCCACCCACTCCACTCCACCCACTCCACCCACTCCACCAACTCCACTCTCTCCATTCCACCCACTCCACTCTCTCCACTCTCTCCACTCCACCCACTCCACTCCACCCACTCCACTCCACCCACTCCACCCACTCCACCCACTCCACTCCACTCCACTCCACTCCACCAACTCCACCCACTCCACTCTCTCTACTCCACCCACTCCACTCCACCAATCCACCCACTCTACTCTCTCCACTCCACCCATTCCTCTCCATCCACTCCACCCACTCCACTCTCTCCACTCCACCCTCTCCACTCCACCCACTCCACTCCACTCCACCCACTCCACCCACTCCACTCTCTCCAATCCAACCACTCCACCACACCCACTCCACCCTCTCCGTCCACGTTTGCTATGCTGAAGAATAACATGCATTGCTTCTAAAATTAACACACACACAGACGCACAATACCGGTGTCACCGAGCGTTACATCATTTCAACAACATTAAAAACACGCATAAATGTTTTCATTTATAAATTATAATTATAGGTAGATAAGTGCAATACTTGTAACATATGTTTTGATGTGGCATGGATTCAGAATAATTAAAAATACCATTATACTTTTAATGTTGTAAGATTTATATACATATGCTACTGTTTTATATATATTTGATTGAAAATTATGAAAAATAAAGTAATGTACACAATCAGATTGATCTTCTGGGCTGTTAATCAGATAGTTTTCGGTTAGTTGTTTTATAGTTGGCGAATTTACATTTGTTATTTAGCAAATGTAAATTCGCCAAATTCGTCATAATTTAAATTCGTTTTAATGACGCAGTACAGTGCGGACCTACGATGTCATTGTGTTTGGACGCTGTGGTTTCTATAGGACCCTATATCTCATTTTAGGAAGTGCAGTATTTCTGTTTTCTTACCCTTGCCCTTTCCCTTTGTTTCTGAAGTGCATAATTATATAACTTTTTTCTTTGTGTTTTTTTCTAACTGAGTCTTTGATTTTTTGTATCTTTCTTTCAAACGGGACTTTAAGTTTTTTATGCGAGCCGGAAGTTGTTTCTGATCTAGGTTTACTTTTGTCCTTTTGTTTTTGAATACCATTTTGCGCGATCTTTTGCATCAAGATGAAGGGGCGGTTTTTCCATAGTTTTTCTGTCCAGACAAAAATAAAACAAATCGTTTCAGGCATTTGCACGATGGGATATATTCGCGATAATTTGGTGGTGGTGTTTTAAGGACTATAGTCCCCCTACCATATGAGTCGACGAGAAGAATCATCGATAATTTAGCAAGTACGTGGACATCGACTTTTAAGTATTAAAATTGTATACCATATTTTTAACTCGTAATTTCCACATTGTTTTTATGTTTAATATAAACACTTCTAAGCAGTGTTTCCAAGCTTCTGTTTTATTATACAATATAAAAAGTATATTTTATAATTTACATAAATTGTAATTAAAGGGAGGTAATAGTAATATTATTTACTATTTAAATGGTTCAATATATGCATGAAACTGGATTTTTTAAATTTGAATTGTCGTCAGATATTTCTGGGACTTTTATATTTGTTTAATAGTTATAAAATAGACATTTTATATCAAAATAAAATTAAAAGATTTTGCATCTTATCAAGTTCCGTAGCACAGTACAGGTAAGAAAAGCAAAATGAACGCTATTGATATTGATCAATACAAAATCATATAATGATAGTTAACGCACCTTGTTGTTTAACGCGTAACGTTTCTAAAAAAAAGTATAGATGGGACAAAGTGTCGGACAACTGTTTTTCAATATAAACAGAGATAAATTATCGTTCTTTGTAACAAAAGCCATATATCAAAATAATCTGCTAAAAAAAACTATTTTTAGTTAAAGTATTTTTCTAATTAAACGAACTCAAATAACAATTTTCTTGACGTGAAATACAGACCTACAGCAAAAATGCGATTTTTTTTAAAAAGTGGGACATTTTATAGGACAAACCTTATCTCGCGTTGCAAACATGCCGCGTTTGTTTCCCTTTATAATCATCTAAGAACATACAATTAAGAAAAAAATCTATTTTTATTAGTATACTTTTAGTATATTTACTCAAGTACATAACAACTAAACAATGGTTATTAAACACATTTACTGGTAATTTCGTTCCCAGGGACATTTCAGCCGCTTTTCATTTTCTTGGCCTTTTTTCGCTTTTTTAAACGGAACATAGAACGTACGTCATGAGTCATGGAAGGGAACAGACGTCATTTAAAGAATATCAAGATTTCATAAAACATCCCGCGTAATTTACGCAAATATCAGCATTTATTCGTTACGATAGAGAAGGAAATGTAACGCGGGACATCAACATTTTGGCGTTAATTTCAGTAATTCGCATTTTTTATCAATTACAAAATCCCAGTGTTATTGATAGTGTTATCAACACTCTTAAAAGAAAACAATGGCCTTTGCAGTGATATATAACACTCCATATGTTATATTTGTAAAACAAAATACAGATCGCTCTTTTAATGAAGCGTTCGGCATTTTTTTCGAAGTGACACCAGTATTGTGCGTGAATAATATTAAACCTGAAATTCGGTATTTATCCCGAAAAGCATACGTTTTCATTTGTTTTCAAGGATATATGGGAACGAAAAGGGGTCAAAAGACTGTAGATTGTTTCAATATGGTTATATGGTAACTTGACAAAACAATAATTGTGCACATATGTTGTCGTCTATATATGCCAAATCAGCCCTGTGGAGACTTAAGCACAGCTTGCCTTCCTTTCCATGAATACCTTTATAGATGTTACACTTGTTGATTTGATGAAGTTTCCTTAGGCGCATGCGCATCTTCATGGATAAATATTAATCAAAAGCAAAATTGTCACCGATAATTTCTAAGCATAGTTATCTGTAGGCTGCGGTCAAAGTAGATATAACAATCTAACAGGACATGTAGCATTCAAGGACGACAGTCAAACACAAACACACACGGAAACAAACAACAACTATACAGATGAATACGATGCAATATATGACATCACAAACATAAAAGGGTTGACAAAAGGGCTACCGCCTCGGAACGGTCAGTGGCACAAAAAGGCCCAGGGAGTTAAAACCAGGTTCTAGGGTGCACCAAACCTCACTCTTACCCTATTGTCATCCCAATATACGGGACAGTGTAAATAAAGATATCTCAGCCAGGTTATAACATCTAACCAAACAGGACACACTATTCACGGTTCACTGTGCAATACTTGATACCAAGGTCTGATTAGATTGCTACTCCGGACCAAGTTGATAAAATAAAATGTAAGAACATTATGACTTTCTTTTAAAACGTCGATTCATTAACTATGCGTTCGTGCGTGCGTGCGTGATGGCATGAGTGACCATGTCCAACAATCATGAAACTTTTTCCAATATAAGACCATAATAATTGAATTGTGTTACACTTCCATGTAACACAACAGTTCAATTTCAATATCAAGCTTCAGAACAAAGTTAAAGTCCGGGAACAGGTTCATCTGATAGGGGGACCTCGTTCAAAGGACGATTTAGATTTAGAGTCCATCAGTTCAGTTTCTATTTGCGCATGATCTAGTTTGCACACGGACACCTCATTTTTATCTGCATTTGGCGGATGCGACTAACAAAGTTCATTTTGTATACAGTCGTAATAGAGAGCGGATATGAAACGGGCTTTTATTTAACATGTGTTTCTTCTACCCATGTTTGAGTTCAGACTTACGGGAGAAGATATAATTGCGAGCAATTGAAAACAGGTAGGCCTAAATAAATATATATATATATTGTTCATGCATTGTGCCTGTCGAGTATAAACTTTATTGTACAAGCAATAATAGATGTAACTTTATTAAAAATATAACAAAACTAATATATATCATTATAATTATAGTTTTTTTCAAACAATATAATGACTGATGAGGCAGGAACTGTTAAGGTACTATTGTATTGTATAGCTGTCGGTTATATTGCAAGTTACGGTTGGATCTCAGCCACTGGTTGATTTTAAATTTTACTGTTAATTCAAATACGCTGATTGTTCAACGTCAATGACTTCAATGATAGCCAGCTCTTGACGAGAATAGTGACTCCAAATGAGGACAAAACTGGTTAAAACTTTTAACTGTATGAATGTTGTTTTTTATTCCAATCGTTGGTTTTGTTTGCGAAATAATTAACTCATGAGACAGATCCAGTTACGTAATACTATGTTATTTTATCCGCGTATGAATGCAATGACCTAAATACACTTGCAATCACCCACCATATCATTATAAGTGCGTGAATAGTACATTGGTTGCAGTGTACAGTTTATGCGTGCAATTTGAATAAAATTCGCACGACATTAACTTGGTGAGATTGTTAGTTTTTAATATAACTTTTCTTTCTACACTGTCGCCTAATTAGTAGATTTCTCCACTGTGCATGTCCTTTTAAAACAATTCCGACACATAACAGTGAAATATTGATTTAGTTTGCCTTAAAAGCGACATTGTAGCATGGTCACTGAAATTCCCTTTGTATTTTCACAGGTGTATATAGTTTAATTGTAAATAACACCTGTCAGAATAAATGATGTACTCTGACTACCAGTTATTGAAAATTAGAATGTGTCAGACAGGCCCATCTCGATGTTTAATTAACCAACTCGATGAGCTCATACTCTATTATTTAATGATTTACGATACTGTTAAAACGTGTATAAATTAACCAACAAGATGAGATCATACACTATTTGGCTTGTATTATGTCCATTTCATTTGTACGCGCTACTCTAACTTCTTATATATGGCGGTTAGTGTACATCCGTTATCCTGACAGGGTGTTATTTTCAATGTGCAAATACAAAGGAAAATTCATCGACTATATTACAACAGTTACTACCAGTTATCGGAAGTTAAAATATGGCAAACATATGAAATGGGCACGCTACACAACACATAAAGTATGGTCTCATCTCGTTGGTTAATTAGTTGATTTAAACATCTCTATGTTTCAATCAAGCAACACGTTAAGAAAACAGTCTTGACTATCGCTTGTTTAAAATCGTAAAATAGGCATGCGCAGTGTACTGACGCATATTCAGGGAGCACAGCCAATTGGTGTTTATTTTCTTGGTCACATCCAAAATTGTTTACCGGTTAAAGGGAAAACAACTTTCTAGAAGAAAATGACTCTCAAATAAAATATTGATCACAAATTATTTATATAAAATATATATGCTTATTTATGGGGACATGTTCACCTATTTCAAAGCGTGGAGTGGGTATGAGGGAATCCAATGTTTGGATTTCAAAATGGTCACGTCGTCAGAGCAAAACATATACACTTTCATACTTGTGTAGATTCTATTTTGTTGCGCGTGGGTAGGAGATATGACGTGGGCGACACACTCTTCCCATGTCCTGGATCCGCTCCTGTGTCTACCTTGAACATTGCGATTGCAAATCCTTCTCCTATGCCCATTATTTGAAAGAAATTTGAACCATCGTAAATTAGCCAATATGCTTTTTGTTTGTTTTAATCTTGTTTATTTATTTTAATATTTGCCTCAGCATATATCCCAATCAAACAAATGTTTACCACATATTTGTATCTTACATTTCTTGCATATGATGTTTAAGTTTTTGTTTACAAAAGATATAATGGAAGCATCATAAAGACATCAGTCACACTACAGGCTACAACGTATTTTTATCTAGATGTAAATGAAGATTCGACCTGGAATGTGTTTGTACGCCGTAAAACCCAATTCAAATTTTTTCTCTTTGTGTATGTATAAACATCTTCACTAGCTTTCCACTGTAAGGCGAGCATAAAAAATACGTCCGTGATACTAATATATCTGCCTTTAAATTAGATTAGCAGACCGCTCAAACTGGTGGTAGGGGCGTGCTTGCATCACTTACCTCTCTTGAATGAAACCTAGTCGGCCGTATATTTTGACATCAGAGCATGATTATGTCTGTTGAAGAGGATAATCTGTAAATAAAAGAACATTGAAACCAGAGTGTGTTACCGTCGTTTCTTACATATTTTTGACATGGACACTTCAACAAGTAACAGGCAAAATATATGAAAGGCGAGTTTTATTTTTCATTAAAACAAAACCGCTGCCCTTATGGACTTCGTAAGATGCGACTTGCGTTAGAATGCTATCGTTTATTATCTAGACTATCTCTTGTATCTTAATCAGGCCAATAAGCACACACGCAGTTGTATTTGACTTTGCAATAAGATTAAGGACAATAAATATGATATTCTCTATAAAATGTACTGCGTTGCTTTGTATAACTGATAACATTCCAACTATCTATAGATGGGTATTCGTACTGAAGGTTATTTAGTCAACTAAGATTAAAGTATGAGGTAACACTTCCCTAAAAATAGTTTGAAAGAAACAAAACTGTGGTACAAGATCACTGTATAAAACATCACTGTATAAAACGTCCCTCGTTTTTGTCTTTTTGTTCTGGAACATATTGTCATCGGCGTAGCTACTATTAGGCCATATAGGCCCGGGCCTGCACATGAATTTGAAAAATGTAAAATGTGAAAAGTCTAAAAATGCAATAAAAACTGAAACCGGAGGGGTTGAGGTGGTTGAAGGTTCAGAAACGGGTTCTGAAAACGAACGCCTCAATCAGGAATTAAGAATTATAGTATTTTATTATAATTTAGATCAATCAATAAATGATAATGAAGATGATGAGGATGCCGTCATTTATTCGTGTAGTAAATTTACAATAACACTGATGTTCAATACTTTAAGTCATGTGTTTCTTATTTTATTTTACAGTGTAGGTAATTCAAGCCTGTCACACTTTCAAAGGTTAATTCTCAGATGTTGTCAAACAACATTTCTTAAAATACCAGAAAGTTTTCAGTCAAATATACACCAAAACGCACCATTGCATAGCTAAAGTTAAAATCCGCCGGGGGAGCATGCCCACGGAATCCCTAGTTTGTCGGGCCTACACATGCATTTGACCCCTGATTGTGTGGCAGTAAAAAGCTCTTACAAAAATATTACTTCGTCAGTTGCACCAGAATCACAGATTATACTTCCCTAACATGACTCGTATGCAAACGGCTATCTTCGAGTTAGGCCAAAAAAAAAATACTTGCGTTTCCGGTGGCCCGACCGACCCTATTTTAAGGGGCCGACCCAATCTCTACCCAGAGTACACTCGTTCCTCATTTGACTTTGTCAACGCCAAAGGAAGTAGGGCGAACGGTTAGGTCACGTGATTATTCAAAAAAGGTTATGACGAGGTTTATAATAAATCCTTTTGCGTGATCTGCAAAGATAAAATATAGACCTATATTAAATTAAAAAATTTAGTAATTTTCTGCTATCGAGCTTCTCGGTTTGAAATGTTTACATATGCGTTTCGATTGAGGAGACCTAAGTACGTATTATTTTTGTAGTAAAATAGTCCCGATTAAAACTAAATTGTTTTCATGCATTATTTCAAATCTTGCAACATCTAATTTGCAGATATTCCGAAAATTATATTTACACAAGAAATAAATCAGTTTCAAGCAAACATATTCAAATTTAACAGGTTTTACCAAAATCTTGTAATTTAGTAGTTAGCAGAGATATATGTGAGTGCAAGGAACGATAACTCTGCGTGGAGATTGGGGCCGACCCTAAAACTTAAAACTATGATTTATCACACTATATCGAGATAAACTGACATCACGGAGAAACTTTCAGGTGTATCATCAGCTTGTATGGGGTTTATGATATAAATACATGTAGAATCTCACAATATCTTGCTCCAAAAAAAAAATATATAATAATAAATGCCTACCTACCTACCCTATTGTTTCAGAGCATGCAGTAGGTAAAACATCTATTTGTCTGGCCTTATCCATCTAAATCTACAGTAAAAGGAAAATCGACATATTAAGTAAGAGCATGTAAAGATCAAACTAAAGACATAATTGGCTTTTCTAACAAATCACATTATATATTATAGAGTTAACTGATAGGAATTACATGGTTAGTAACTTAGAATTCCAGCTGTATTTTGACGGGTGTAAAAAAAGTGATAAATACGAGTATATATATATCACTTTTCGACACAATACAAAATTCAAAACACAGTTGAAATTCCAAGTTACTAAACATGCAATTGTGTTATCATGCACATTGTTAAAATAGCACAGTTTACCTGAAATACAATTACAATAACAGCTCACGTCTGCTGATGGCAGAATATAAATGGAAATTTTTGTCAAGGGAAGTAACTTTGGCAAAAAATGTTTTCGCCTTTTAAAGCTACACAATCCCGATAAAATAATACAATTGCAATGTATTCTAAACGCAAGAAAGCTTATAGATGAAGTTCTTTGCTGGATGTGTTGTATAGATTGTTTAGGCTGGTATATTGTCGTAGCGCATATCGAGACATTTCCATAATAGGCGGGATAAACGCTTCGGTAACTTTGAAACTGTACCACCCAGTGATTACGGGTATATAAGCCTAAACGTTTATATAGCAATTTCATTCATTTTCATTGAATTTTTCGACTTCGACACTCGATGGGAGCGGACGTGTTCACACTACTCCGACTTTCAGAGAAGACCACCGACGCAGGATCACCATAGACGACCAGCGGCGGGGCGGCATCCAGTAGATAGACGAAGTAAGAAGAGAAGAACACAGCTGTGAAGACAACGGCGGGCCTATCTGTACCCGTCAGGGGTGCATAATATGGCGTTCACAGATCGTGTAAACCTGGCAAACACCACGGGAACTCTGTCTTGTGCACTCAGTGGAAAGGTCAGGAGGCAGCCTTGATTGATTGTAATTTGTCATCATCAGGCTGCCGCTAGGCGGGGGTGCGAGGAAGACCACCCAAAATTGTCCACCCAGTAGCGGATGTAGGACACACCAGCACTTAGCGGTTGTAAGGCCCATCACCTAGCGGTTGTAGGTTCCAGCGGCACTCCAGACAGCACTTCACCGCCACAGCGACAACAACACAGAGCGAGAGCGACATATCATCAACACATCTACAAGAGAAATGACACAGGCACCACAACACACAGATACCACAACGCATCTCAACTAAAAAAAAGTCCAAACATAATGCCGAGTAACGGGGGATTCTTCCCGGGGCTCATATGGTAGAGGGACTCTAAACCTTAGAACAACAACAACTAGAAATTTGCTCAGATATCCGATAACTACAGACTGTTCAACTCGATGAGGATATTCAATGGCGTGTATGTAAATATATACATGTTTGTTCGACAGAAGTGGGGGGAAATGAGAAATACATCACTATGTAGTGAATTAATAACTGACCCGCGTATTCCACATATGTTCCATATATATATTTATTTCCTATAATATCATTGAAACAATACAAAAGCACACACTTGTAGCATGGTCGGTGACATTTCCTTTGATGAACGCAGAGCATTAAATCGTTTAATTTAGGGTAACTAAAGGGGCGTGGCTACACCGTACTACAACTACCGGATATTGGAATTTAGGGTACGGCCACTATGACGTCACAGTGTTACTACGTACACCATGCTACAAAAAAGATAGAGTCTGTCTCAGCTCGTTGGTTATTTAAACACCTCGATGGGCTACGCCCATCTCGGTGTTTAAATAAACCAACTCGCTGAGACCAGACTCTATCTATTACATATTATACACGTACACACACACACACACAGAGAGCGTGTATCGGTAGCAAATAGTATGTACAGTGAAATACATGCTCAGGTGTTGACATTGGACAGGGAGAAATTATTTTTTAAAATGAGACACTTGAAGGGTATTGTTCAAATTAAGTTATAGATGTGGAATTTGCATTTGTTGAAAAAAGAGCATCAATATTATTTTTCGCATATCGTAGATTTTAGGATGTGGGAGTATACACAGGAAGGTCGCCCACCCGTTTATCCTTCCGTTACACAATTCCGGAGCTTCTTGGCAATACAAAAAAAGAGTAAAACACTATCGTTCTGGAGTAAATTTCATAAATTGAATGTCTCTTCAGGAAACATACCACATATATCCTGACCTTACGGATTTGTTTCCCGCTGTGTTGCCATGGCAATCATATTTGACGAAATAAAAACAATGACGTCCGTCATCTCCATATTGCAAAGGATACACAAATAAGATTTCATTTCGATATCTCAAATGTATTTCACGCAGTCGCAGGATCCCTTTATTGCGGACGGAAAGAGTATTAGTCTTTTACTAAATTTCTTTCCGACACCGTTTACACAAATTTCAAATGTTAATATTAACTAACATATGGGAGAGTGTATGTGCGCGCGCGTGCGTTGCCGTGCTTGTGTACGTGCTATTATCTATATATATGTTTGTTAATATTTAAATTTGATGAATCTCGAAGCAATTTTACTACCACTTCTTCATAAAAAAAGAAAATTCATAAAACATTTTTGCTTTAAAAAAAAAAGTACAGAGCCGCGGGTTTGAACCCCGTCCGTAACGGGGTCAGCACATCTACAATAACGCGTTAACCTATTGCGCTACAAAGACCGATTAACATAAACTGAACTAAATAATCCTTATACATAAATATGTTCAATCGAAGGACCTTGTGCTTTTCAATATTCTGCTTTTCCAGGTCCGTAGCTACACTGGGGCACACTGGGGCACACAGAGGCTGTAGTCTTGGTTGAATTGGGAATGTACTTTCATAAAATCAAATATATACTAGTACATGGGGGAAATGCAACAAATCAAAACAAAATCCAGGGCGGAGAGGGAGGTTAATTGCACCGGACACCAAAATTAGTGATATTCCTGGGTTAAATTTCAAGGATGGCTACCGGCTTGTTTTCATTTAAAATTACTTTACAAATCATTTAACTTAATTAAAGATTTACATAGGTTAACTTGGGAAACGTTAATTACTAGTATTTAAAGTTTAATAATGCTAATAAAACGTTCAGTTGTTAGTTAACACTGCCGTACATGCGGAAACTAACATCTTTCAAAAAAAAAATTCACCTGGAAGAATCGTTGATTTCACAGATTGAGTAAAATATTTTCTGTTGATTTTGAAATCTGATCAATCTGAATTGTAATGTTCATGTTGGCTATTCATACATTTTTTGTTGCATTTTTTTCGTAAAACATAAATCTGAGGTCCACCATGAAACATTGGTGTGTGGGGCCCTCCGGCCTCTATGTGTATAAGACTATATATAGAAACAAAATCTCTCTCTCTCTCTCTTAATCCCTCCCACATTCCCTCCTTCCTTCAACCCCATCTCTTTCATCTCTCTCATCTCCCTCCATCCCTCGCTCTCGCTTTCTTTCTGTCTACTCTCTCTCACTCTTTCTCTATCTCTTACCTTCTCTCTCTCTCTGTCTCTCTCTCGGTCCATCTTTTTTTCTCTATTTCTTTCTCTCTGTCTGTTTGTCTCTCTCTTTCTCTCTCTTTCTCTCTCTCCATTTTATTTTTCAATATTTCAATTCATGCATAAATTAAGACAACTTTATTTAAAAAAAGAAGTGATTTATAATCTACTAATATGTGTAAACCATGCATGCATAACTTCAAATACTGTATCTCGATCTTTACCATTAAATATTGGGGGTCCCCTCTACCAATATTTCAATTTTGATAAACAATGTCTCCGTTGTTTTTTGTGTCGATATTCAGTACACACACACACACACACTCACATAAAATTGAGGATTACTTGTTTGTATAATAGTTTCGTTGATGCAACACGATAGTTGGAAAGGGTCTTATTTTAAAAGGCCGCTGCGGCGTTTAATTATAGGTATTGTTTCGGATTATATACATATGGACATAAGGTTGTTTTGATTAAGTACATCTTTAGCTTCCTTCCCATTTTCTAATGACTTGTATTTCGTATTAGGTCTTTCTACAAAAGAGTGGTCTCATCAGTTCGGTGGTCAAATGTCGCCTGCTAAAATCCGCTTTTATACCCGATATAAGACCAGTGGTCGATTCACAAAGTACCTGAAGCATCCCATTCAGTACCGCCTTATCTCATTAGTATTCAGTGAATTAAGGTAGCGCGCATGTTGTATATATGAACCCACACGTACACAGTAATCACTTGGTACTACATTCGTAATAACCGTTAATTTTTTTCAGTACCAGTGTGCCTTTTAGCGGGATTGTGTAGCTTTAAGTACAATTATATCCATACTAAATGATAATGAACTGCATTTCTAAATTGCTAAGTATTAAGCGTACTGTGTTTATAGTACTTTCAGTAGTAAATTCGTGACTCTTTAAGTCATCGAATAATTGCACGTGTACCCAATTAGCATATAACCAGCAGTTGAGCGGAAAATATTGGGAAACTCTTTCTTGCATACCGGACAAGGATATCCGTCATTTTAACGGGGCTAGATTATAAGAATCTTTCATGGGTATCCGGTGAAAATAGGGAATTCCAACTCGAGGTATAAGTGTTTCTATCGGAACCGAGGCTCTGCCGAGGTTCCGATTAAAACACTTATACCGAGGGTTGGAATTTCCTATCTGAACCGAATACCCATGATAGATTCTTTTTCTTGCATATCAGAGACATGTTGTGCGTTAACGCCTCCAGCTACTAGCGTTTTGCATGTTTCCCTGCATACCGGATGTTGGCGCGCGTGAATTTTATCTCGACCCTAGGGTGAGATGGAAATATCTAGCCCCGGTAAAATGACGGATATCCTTGTCCGGTATGCAAGAATATAAGAATCGTTCATGGGTATCCGGTGAAGATAGGCAATTCCAACCTGAGGTATAAGTGTTTTTTTCGGAACCGAGGCTCAGCAGAGGTTCCGATTAAAACACTTATACCGAGGGTTGGAATTCCCTATCTGAACCGAATACTCATGATAGATTATTTTTCTTGCATATCAGAGACATGCTGTGCGTCGACGCCGCCAGCTACTAACGTTTTACATATTTTCATGCGTACCGGATGTTGGCGCGCGTGAATTTTATCTCGACCCTAGGGTGAGATGGAAATATCTAGCCCCGGTAAAATGACGGATATCCTTGTCCGGTATGCAAGAAATGTCCATCTCACCCTAGGGTCGAGATAAAATTCACGCGCGCCAACATCCGGTATGCAGGAAAACATGCAAAACCTCAGCAGATTGCGGCGTCAACGCACAACATGTCTCTGATATGCAAGAAAAAAATCTATCGTGGGTATTCGGTTCAGATAGGGAATTCCAACCCTCGGTATAAGTGTTTTAATCGGAACCTCGGCTCTCGGTATAAGTGTTTTAATCGGAACCTCGGCAGAGCCTCGGTTCCGATAAAACACTTATACCTCGGGTTCACCGGATACCCATGAACGATTCTTATAATCTCACATGACATGTGTTTCTTGCGTGAAACGTCGTGATGTCACGTTGGTGACGTGGCCTTTTATGCTATTGTAAAATCGAATACAGTCATTAAAGTATGCCTGTAAGTAAGCGCATAATGGGAGAAAAATTATCCATCATGAATTTATTCATGTGAGATAGGTAAATCTCACCATTGGGATCTGAATTGCAACTAGGAACTCGGCAGAGCCTCGTCCCTGGTTACAATTCTGACCCTCGGGTGAGATTTCCCTATCTCACATGGATACTCATGATGGATTCTTATAATCTCACATGAGGAAAACTCCTATCTCACATGACTAGAAATGGGAGATACAACTCTGTTACATGCTCTGTTACAGTCTCTTGACTTTATATCTAGTATTATCTACTCAACTCAATCAATATGTTGATTTCATGTCTATACGATTTAACTTAATACGGATCTCCTTTATGTGTAATCCAACTGAATCATTATCATCCGTTGGCCTTTTTATTATGGAGACTTAGAACATGAGTGTACATACGAGACTCGTATTTGTTTCTGGAGTATAAAACATATCTGGTACCACTAACAGTGGTCGATGCATATTCAACTGTATTAACTTGAGCGTTGGATAGCTCTATTATGTGTAGAGTATGGCTATCTGGGGGTAGTGCACTCCAGCGAACTATTGTTCAGAGGAAGTATGAATATGTACAGTAGTCGGATGTCGAGCCTACTACTAGAAATTGAAGTGAGTGTAGGTGTCTGACTGTTTCTTTGTCAGTGTCAAGTTATCTTCAAGTGGGATGAGGCTGTTGGAGATCTTGTAGCAACGATAGGGCCTACTACAACTGCGTCGTTGGTCAGGTTTTCTAAAGATCAGGAAGTGAAATATCTCTATGGCGCTGGAAGTTTGTCCATTGATATATGAGATAAACAATATTGGACCAAGTACGGAGCCTTGCGGAATACCAGAAAAAACTGGTTTTGATCATGATTGGATTCGTTGGCAATAACACGTTGTTGCCCGTTGGCAACAACACTTTGTTGCCTTATAGAAACGTTATCCATATAAGACTATTCCCTCTATATCCATATTCTCTCAGTTTGATTTTCTCGTGGATTAATCTTGTCTTGTTTTACCCTTAACGGTTCATTCTCTTGTGGCTCTGTCTTCTGCCGAGTCATTGAGTACTTACTCTGTGGCTTGCTAGGATTTTGTTTCTTTAAGTATATATACATGATCATTTGTGTGTTCTACTTATATTGTATATTAATGCTGCCTTGTTTGTTAGAGATTATAACCTGGCGGGGTTATCTTTTTTTACACTGTCCCGTTTATGAGGATGACAGTAGGGCAAGAGTGAGATTTGGTGCATCTTCGAACCTGGTTTAAACCCTCAGCGGTCTTTTTTTGGCCATTGACAGTTCCAATGTGCTAGCCCTAAAGCCAAACCTTTTGTGGTTGTGATGTATTATTTTCCCTTTTATTCATTTTTAAATTTGTTCTTTATTTCTCTGTGTGTTTGTGGTTGACTGTCGTCCTTGAATGCTACTTTTCCTGTTCATTATGTCATGTCTTGCTGACATGTAAGTCGAATCGGATATTTGTTTCTTGGAGTGAACACCCTTGAATAGTTCATACTTTATGGGATTGTTTTACGTGACAATGGTGTAGTTCATAGAATATTCCGTTTTTTGAAGTGTCTTACAACGGTGGAGGCGAAAATTCTACAGCGAATATATGTGAGCGAGTTAGGACGGTAGTTTGCAAGTTTGGACTTGTCGACTTTTGTGAATGCGAGTGTAACATTTGCACTTTTCCATATAAAGGGTAGTTCACCAGTTTTGACTGATTTATGGAATATTATTTGTAAAATTGGAGGATCCTACTATCAAAAGACAAACTAAGATGTTGGGGGAATGGATATCGACGACTGCCTCTTTTTGTCATATTAAATTCACATCTTCATCTAGTACATTCAGTGATACAAGTCATAGATTTCCATTACGTGGTCCGAGTATTCATACCCCATCCAACCCCTTCTCCAAGAAGCGAAAACGGGGTTGGCTGGAGTATGAAATAAAACCTTAATTTCGGTAATTTATTGTAAAATTAAAACATTTAATACGTAATTTTATTCAGGTTATCCCATGTTTTCAGTTAAAATGTTTTTAAACGTGTCATATTGTCATAATATTCCTTATAAAATCCTGCTAATATAAGCTTTCCCATTGCTTAATGGAATTGAGGCAGGACCACGTAATGCAATATTAGCAGTCTAATCAATTCACCGACATGTACTTGGTTATCAAGTGCTCACACGTGTCGTCATATATTAAGTGGTTTAATCAATTCACCTACATGTATTAGGTTATCAAGTGCTTACAAGTGTCGTCATATATTAAGTGGTCTAATCAATTCAGCTACATGTACTTGGTTATCAAGTGCTCACACGTGTCGTCATATATTAAGTGGTTTAATCTGTTCTCGTTTATAATCGAGACGCCTGCCTAGCCTAGATATTGTGTAACTGCAACGTCATTTATGTCAAAACACAGCATAATGTTTATGTTAACTTTTAGTCAATCAACCAGCCTTATTTACTCTCAGGGCAAGACTCTTTCCATTAGTCTCGTCGGGTATGTAAACCGAGCGATCCTGTGTTTCGGAGTCTATCCTCGAAGAACGCATAAACACCTAAACTTGGCTCTATATAAATTCACCCCCGTAGTTAAATATTGGCCAAACGCTAATAACGGCATATTATTACTTCGAGCGTCATGATTAATTCCTGCCCAGCAAATCGAGGCCTGTATCAAAACTCAGTTGTATTGGTTCTTGCAGTTCTAGAAATAAGTATAAAAGTCGAACAGGAAATGCAGCTTTTATAGAACACAGTAAACCCAAAAACACGCAAAAAGAATAACATGAATGGCAATGTTAATAAGGAATAAAGGCATATGACGTCACAAATACAAACAAATGTTGATAATAGGGCTACCGCCTTGGAACGGTCAGTGGCAAAAAGGCCGCTGGGTGTTTAAACCAGTTCTAGGGTGCATCAAACCACACACTTACCATACTGACATCCCAATAAAACGGGATAGTGTAAATAAAGAAATGCTCGCCATGACATATTCTCTAACCAACAAGGCAGCATTAATAGGCAATATAAATAAAACATAAAATGCTCGAGTATATATAAATACAAAACAACAATAGCCAAGAAAGACACAAAACGGGTACTCATTGACTTGGCAGAAGCTAGAACAACAAGAGAATAAACCATTGAGTGCACGACAAGACACGATTGCAGACAAACATCAAACGTCATCATCCTTTTGGGCTTTAGGTAGACGTCATCATAGGGTCCACAGCCTGTCCGGCATCGCACAATTAAAGAGGAAAGCATAGTGTTGAACTGTAAATGGGTCCATCACCAAGCATAGAGCCTTGATTTGACTTTCCACTTGCCTTTGACACATGCGTAAATGAAAAACTCGTAAATGGCGCATAGCAGATATGGCAAAAGAGAAAGCGTTTAATACTTTACAGTATATAATGCCAGTAGTCGCATGTTACATATTTTCCATGGAAATAAAACGCATAGAATAAAAAATATGTTATGAATTGATAAATTCAACTCAAAGTTTGATAGCACAAACCATATCACCCGAAATAACGCGCGAAATGGAATTGTGTAGTTGACATGCACAAATACATATTAGCATTGTTTTCTGATCAATTTTTGAAATAATGAATTTCACATAAATCAATCACAAAAGAACAATTAGTTGTTGAACATTATGCTGTTTGTAAAACCAGCCACCGTAAAGTGTCGAATCGAAATCTTGTTGCTTATCGTACTTTCAGTAGTATTTAAGTAACAGATTGCAATAGTGGAGTATACAAAGTACAACAGTTTGACTTCAAAGGGAGTCACATTGATTCATCCGTTTAAAAAAAAGACGATCTATGGTATGGGGGTGTTATCCGTCCGTACGTCCGTCCGTAGACAATTACAGATTCCGCTCGGTAACTGCCAAAACGTAAAAGCTACCCTCGCAAAACGTCATAGGTGTATTGCCTTTAGTAAGAGGAGAAATTCTACTGTTTTGGGGCTCATTAGATCGTCCGTAAACTTTGAAAGCATAAAAAACATCCTCATGGAACTGCATAGGTGCGTCGCTCCTGGTGAGAGTAGAACCATATTGCTTTTAAGACCAGTAGTCAAATGTCAATGCCTCTTTGACTTTATATGGGCATACGCATTGCACACGATAACACCGACAGTATCACACGTTTGCCTGACAATGACCCAATCCTGAGAAACGTGTAAACTTGTAGACCTATAATCCTGAAACGTAACAAAAAAATACTCATTTAACTTTGTGATAAGTAGGTCAACGGTTAAAGTCACAGTGACTTGATCATGAAATACACCCTCCGGGCTGTAATTCATATACCAGTATACCTAAACTCTTGCAATGTTATACACAATAGTACCATGGTGCAACATACACCGTTATTGGTTTTACGGTTAATATGTGAAAGGTTGAGGACACTGTGGCCTTATAATGGAAAATGCTTGCCACAAACATACGTTTATAGCAATCAAGCTTTAAATGATCCACTTGGAGGAGCTATTGTGTACAAGTAATAATCTATTCAGCAGATTAAGAAACCAGGCCATCAACATATATCTTCTTTATTCTACCTATTTTCGACCCCCCCCCCCCCCCCCCCCCGACACACACACTCATATATGCATACCCTTAGCAGGGGTGGGGTGCGATGTGCGCGTCCGCGCCCACTGTTTTCCTGGCAAGTTGTGTTTTTGTATGCCCAGGGCCACAATTTGAAAAAGAAAGCGCAAATGGGTGTTAATCAAGAATAACTGTAAAGCGAATGTTAAAAATATATATGAGCCGCAACACACGAAAACGTCCCTTCGGACGTTTAGACGACAACGTCATAACGTAACAATTTACGACGTCGGCCGGTAATCAATTAATTACTAATCAAATTTCTCGTCACTTCTGGGTTTTACCTAATTATTATATCATAGGGAATATGTTTCTTAATATAAATAGTTGATGCAATAGAAAATGGTAAGTGTTTATGTTTTTTGTTGTTATTTAATCAACGACGTCGTCCAAGACGCCGACGTCAACGTCAAAATTAATATTGAGTACTATCTTTAATTTTCAGATTGAGATGAAACCATTTTTAATTAAGATATCAACATAAAGTAAAGAGATTTTTAAAGAGAAAATCACTGTGTTTCATAAACATCAAAAAACATAAAATGTGAAAATTTTGTCTGAAGGGTCGTTTTCGCGTGTTTCGGCTCATATTGAAAACTAGTCCGATTGCAGCATTTCAGTAGTTTTAATATGTTCTTAGTGGAGATGGAGCTTGTGATTCCTCTCCTACACCCTTCGAGAAAGCTATCAAATGTCCATGCCTTTGTTGGAATACACATGAATCTCCAGCTATTGAGGCTGTTTCTTACTGTTCTGCTCCATAATTGTCATGGGATGAGAAACAGGTGGCATTAGGTAGTTTACCATTGTTCCAGTGCCGGATAGTACCACTGCTATCAAATACTGATCAAAGCAAATTTGACACATACAATGCATGTCAATTCCATAGACGAAATGCGAAGCCATGTATGATCGGGGTCAGTGATAAAGTGACATAGATATGACAATCAAGATACAAAGTCATTTGTAAACAAAGTAGGTGATAAAAATAAAGTCATATTCGGAACATACGTTTATATGTTATCGGAAATCGTTTTCATTCTAATATAAAGGGAGGTAATTTTAAAATTACAAAATTTGGAAAGTTTTGTATGAGTATAAACATGTTTTATGCACACATTTTAGCGCATTTTAAAAAATGACAGAATGGGTAATTCATGTTAATGCCAAACATTAAATGTGTTGAAAGAAATACGCTTGTTTAGCGAAATAAGTCATGTTTATTGTATGGGAGGTAATTATGTCACAAAGCTTAGAAAGTCATAAAATAACACCGTTTTGAATATCACTTCCTTATCTAGCATTTCTAGTTCAGCTTCAAGCAATTATATCAATGATCATATGCTCAGTTATATTCAATATATGTCCCTGACATGCTCAAACTTAATATAAAGTTATAAATCAGGATTTTTATATATCGCGAAAATGGCAGTTGCAAAAATGAAATGTAGTTTATAATTACTCTTACAGAATAAACCATGCAGACAGACAGATTTCAAGACAAGCGTTATGGCAACTGGCTTAAAGTCGGTTTGTCGCTGATATATATGAAGGAAGGTTTGAAGGACTTTGCTGAAAAACAAAGTAAATGTCTGCATACACACATTCAGTCTAATCTTCGACAACAAGGCTGTGCACTTGCTGGTATAGCGTGTAAACATTGCACAGCGCACGATTTACGCATAATCGGGAGAAATTGGACATTCCGGAAGACGTGTCCAGTGAAAGTGTGTAATGCATGGATGGATGAAATACTAAAATACCACGTAAAAAGACCTTGCCCAAAAGATGTTTCTTGGTATAACTCGAACCCTCAGCTATGGCCGACAGATTCATGGGAAGTCGCCAAAATATTCCAGCCTTATGGATGTCAAGGTCATTCGTCGCCATGTGATTGTGACGCTGCAGCAATTCTCACGCTTTTGAGAGATTGTACACACTTTCACCAGTTTCTAAGCAATGTAGCAATTCTACAGAATGTGAGTATGGACTGCTTAACACCACATTTCAAATAATATTAACAGTTGATCAATTTCCTGTTTTTCCGACATGTAAATTACAACACAATACATTTGTATCAATTCTGTAGGTGTACCTCTTTTATAAAAGTGACAAGAGAAAAAAAACACGAAATGCACGTGCATCTCGATTCAGGTAGAAAGACTGGTTTACGGTCAACTTTATTCATGGCAAAATGTTTATCATCATGTACAATGACAGAAGACGAAAATTCATAAAATTGTTGCGTTAAATAAGAGAGATATTTCAAAAGTAAAAGTGTGGAGTTAGAAAAACCGTTAACTATATATATAATATTATTATATATTTATAATTTTAAATATGCATGTTATTCTATTACAACCTTACTATTAATCTCGTTTGAAATGTATTGTTATAGTTTACGAAGTTTGAACTTTCTTGTTATAATTAATAGGGCGCAAAGATTGGTTGAGTGAATACACTGCAGTTGTATTTTAAGGGTTTTTATTATAGAATAGAAAAACAGAACAGTATCGTGTATTATATCAATATGTGTCGTTAAATGTATACACAATACTTTCATTTCGAGCTCGTAAACGTATTGTTGACAATTAAACACTAGTATATAGTTCTAATTTAATTTATTTTAAAGTTGGTATTAATTTTATATGATAAGGTACAAGTGATCATTGTTTGCTTGAGGTTTTAGCTTGCCTGAGCCAATGGCTCAGAGATGAGCTTTTTAGATCAATATTGGTCCGTCGCCTTCTGTGGGCGCGTCAACTATTCTTATATTTGTCCAACTCAGTGAACACTTGTGCTCCATGTACGCATAACAGGTCGTTTGTCAAACTTACTTGCATAACGTAAAAAGATACATGCAACCTTACGTTTTTTTATTGCAAAATTCAGTTTAAGATCAATCGTTTATTAGTGTTTGTATTTATATAAAAAGATATGTTTACAAATTGCTTCATTATATCAATTGTATGTAAAACTAACATATTACATGACGAAAACAAAACGCAGTTTTATTAATTGAATGTTTCAAGTTACACATATTAAACTATTCCAGTCAGTTTAAATAATGAGTACCACTTTGTATTAAGCGAACACTCTTCATTTACTTTAGATGCGTTTCGTATTTTAACAAATTAACAGATTAAAGATATACGGAATAGAACAATGCATACAAACGACATGTTGGTCGACGATGTCGCAATGATCGCAGACATTAACACCGTTATACAACTGCTACAAGATCAGACACATCTAGCTCAACTTATGCCTTGCCAAGAAGCTGTCAGGAAAATTGAAGAGGTAATGCTTTATAACACGTAAATAATGTTTTTATGATAAAACGTTTGTTTTGATTTACTGTATCAAGTAACTAAATCAAGATCTAATTAAATATGTATAGTGTGCACAATAAGTATTGTCTTCATTTGTATGGACACTTAGGTTTTAAAGTTTCTGTTCATATTATATGTTTGTTTTAGAGTATTCTTTGATGACAGAATGTAACTGCGATATGCGAAAACCAAATAATTCATAGATGTTTAATCTTGAATCCGATTAGCTATTAGGAATTGGTTAACATTTACTGTCGATATATATTGAAGCTACGAGACAACATCACCGATCTCTCGCTGAACAAAGAGTTAGAACTGAAGGTATTACATCATCGGACGTCAGCCATAGAGACGGATGTTGGGCAGCTAAAAGACAAATTCAAGTGGCTGCGTGACGATATAGACACTATTAAACTGGAGAATGAGAAAGCAAAGACGATAAATGGAGAGTACAAACAAAAAGTAGAGAAAATAGAAGAGCTCAAAATGGAAATGAAAAGGGTAAGAAGAAATATCACGCTTCACTAGGAAAGATTAAAATAAAAAGGCATATGTTTAAACGATATCAATTGTCGATTTCTGAAAAGTAAACAATACAGGTGTCTAATGATAGGTATTCAACTGATTAATATTTGCTATGAACATGTTTTTCATATAATATTGAGAGAGGAACAATATATATTTTTTGTAGTCATAGTATGTAAGTTATTTTTGCTTGTCTGATGTCCGTTGTTGGGCATTAACTATAATGGCATTTATTTTCTGTTTTAGCTATCGACTGAAATAGACAAATTCACAATATGCATCAATACTTACGAAATCGATATACAGCCTATTAAATCTGCTTTACAAGATAATAAAAATGATACAAGACATCTCATACGTCAAGTTGAAAATCACGAGGAAAGGCTTCGACATCATGAACGTGAAATACAATATTTGAAAATATCTGTAAAACAGCATGCGTCAGCTCTCCAACAACTTGCAGATGCCATAAACAAACAAGCAGAAAAACATGATGTTCTGCAGATCGAGGTAAAACAACACAAAGAAACAGTAGGGACACATATGCACAAACTAGAAACAAACCGTACTGACGTTGGAGAACGTGTAAAACATCATACTGGTCTCATAGAACAACACGCGCGTATGATTGATAAACAATCAAGACTAACAGAAACCCTTAGTGCTAGACAAAACGCCTTGGCTGATGACGTTACACAAACGAAAACCGATATAAAGAACTTAAAAACAAATTTAGAAACAAAGCACGGTGAAACTGCAAAACGTGTTGACAAACAAGAACTGCGTTCGTCAGGTAAGTGATATGATACATGATTAATGAAATGAACACACTGTTCCTTTGTCATTTTTGTCATCTAATATTTAGGATATATATGTAATTCTGTAAACGTTCTAGTCTTTTTTTATATCTTCAATGCATTCAGCATAGGTGCATGCCGAAGTGTTTCAAGTTGACTGCAAAGGTACTGAGAATTCCCTCACAGAAGCGTTCAGATTTGACCAATTTGGTATAATTACTCTGTTACTTTGTCGTTTCCTCATAGAATGTGCATGAATTCTTCGCTATATTCTTAGCAAAATTGAGAACGGTTTCCAGTTAGTTCAACAGTGACGAAGATTCATGTGTTTATATTTCCTTTATATTTTACAGCATCAACATTCTTTCGTCAACAAAAAAGAGTATGATAATGGACCTTTGGAACGGCCGAGCACGACACATATGAAATATTGCAGTCTCGGTTTGATTGAGACTGTTCATGAGTGGTAGTGTAAAAGTTGTATAAAAGAATAAAATAATATAACTGCGGCTAAAGCCTCAATTTAAATAATAGTATAAACTGCTTTTAATATTTAAAAGTAACGAATTGACGTAAAACGTGTCATTTTATATGGTTATAATGTATGCAATCACCAATTAGTTGTTTATTATGTTGTAGATACAGACTTCGACCTAATTAAAGTACAAGAAGATTTAATGGCCATGTTCAGAAGCAATTACCTTTCACAATCTATGATATCGCCGTTAGACATTCACGACGTTATCAACATAGAGGACATATATACAGAACTATTTATCATTGAAATACCAAAACAAAAAGGTACAACGTCAGATGCTGCTAAAGGTACAGGCAAGTTTTCAGCAAGTACTCGGAATGACGCTGATGAACAGTCTAGATATAGGTCAGCAATATTCATGCATGAGTTTAGGTATAAAGAAGGTAAGACAGTTGACTCACTTAAAGACATATTAGAAGGAGAAGCTGAGAAATTTAGTAGGGTAGTTATACAAGGAGATGCTGGCTGTGGTAAAACAACATGGTGTTATAAAATTGTTCAAGACTGGGTTGTTGCACATGATTCAAAAACAACTAAACAGTTGTCGCCCACACAGTTAAAATTAGTAGAATTTGACCTTATTTTTCCTATTACACTCTCCAAACTCAGAGATAGGTCTGACTTTGAAAATACATTAAGATCTCAGGTTTTAGGACCCGACAGCAATTTAGATATAGCGGGTTTGAAAAAGTATATTTACAAACATCCGTCAAAAGTTTTATTCTTGTTGGATGGTTTGGACGAGTGTAAAACTACATCTGGATTTATTGATGATTTGATAGAGTTCAAGACCTTAGAATTGCATGACACATGCTTGATTATTACATCGAGACCATGGAAGGTAGACAATTTAGTACGGAGAAAGCACATTCATAGGGTAATTGAAATTCGTGGATTTAATGATAGTAGTATTTCAAAATATATTTCTAGGTACCTTCAAACAACTGATATTGACAAGGGGCAAATAGAGTCGAAACAGGAACAAATACTCTCTGATATAAAGCGGAGAGGTATATACCATCTGGTCAAAATTCCCTTGCTGTTGCTTTTAATTTGTGGTCTATGGATACAAAATAAAATGCAATCTACCACATACACTGGGATTTATATAGGCATGCTGGATTTGTTTCTGGACAGACTTAACTACAAGTTTACATCAAGCCAAAAGGATAACATTATATTGAAAGAAAGGGATAACATTGTTTTAAAACTTAGCAAGTTTGCTTGGCGGACAGCAGTGTCGTTTAATCCAGAAGAAAATAGTCTAATGTTTGAGGAATCTGACATAACGCAATATATTTCAGAAGATGATTTACAAAACTGTCAGAAAATTGGTTTAATCTCAAAGTCCCGGTCCTTTATAACGCGCAGAGGTAAAGTCACGTTGTCGTTTCCTCACAGAAGTATGCACGAATTCTTGGCTGCATATTTCTTAGCAAATATTGAGAACGGTTTCGAGTTAGTTAAGACTCACATTGATTCAAAATATGGTGTTGATGATATATTTGGAATAGCAAACATTCTGTTGTTCGTTTGTGGATTAAATTCAAATGTTGGGATAAGCATGCTGAACTTTCTTTCGAATCGGGTAAGTTTTTACGGTAGACAGCTATCAACCAGTTTTCTTTTGTTTTGCTGTCATGAGGTAGTACTACAAAACAACTCAAACACAATGGAAGACGTACAAGAATTAAGTTTATCTCGCGTTGGTAATTTGGAGAAGGAATTGTTGCAAATTTGCAAAACGTGCATTCAACGCATAAATGTAGGTCTCATTGGAGATATATTAAAGAGTCCAGAGGCTTTAAATTTTACCGGATTCCTTCGTATGACACATTTACAACTAAATTCATGTCGATTAGATAATAAACCTGTGCTTCCTAAACAGATAGAACATATAATACTGAATGCTGTTCAGATGGACGACTTTCGCAGCTGGCGATCATTGCTGAAAGACATGTCTGGAAGCCCAACCCTGAAAAGTTTGCAAATATATAACTGTAGTGACGACACCAGTAAGAAGGTTGATATATATTCTGTATCTTCATTTGACTTCCCAAATGAAGATCATTTAGATTATATATGTATTGCACGCTGCAACTTCCGGAAAACGAAAGTGTTGCTTCCAGCAAGCTCACGGTTCATAGTCTGTAGACTATTTTTTTGTGAATTTAAAAAAGGTGAAGCAGATCTTATCAAATCTTTACAAGGCCTAGAAAAATTGGAAAGTCTTTATATCGAAGGTTGTAAGTTTTCAAATGTGACACTTCCTAGCCTTGAATCTTTGAGAGATTTTGTTTTAGATGACCCAGGCATAGGGCAGCTTTTCTCCAAATGTATAGATTCTATGAACACATATTTGTATATTTCTGACATAAAAATGTCAAATTCCTTCGAACAAAACATCTTTTTTACGACTCCGAAAATACCACGCATTCCAATGAAAGCATCCGGATCAGGATTTACATTTGTATCAAACAAACAGCAGAATACCCTTTTATTAAGGAATTTCGAAATAGTTGACAAAATCGTAAGTTTTTCTTCTCTAGGGTGCATTTCAACTTTAAGGTTTGAAGTTATTGTTACAAATTCAGATTTAATCGGCTTGTCTAACTCTATGCCATTCCTCAAAGAGATAAAAATAACTGCGTGTACAATTAACAGTACATCTCTGCAATTACCTGCAGCATCAACGGTTGAAACTTTTGTGATGAGAGATGTGATCTTATCAGTCAGAAGCTGTGAAAGTCTCTTTAAGTCGTTAGCTAAGCAAACTCATATGCAACAGTGTTTGTTTAGAAATGTAAATGTTGGTGTGAAATCGTTAAAACACAAATATGGCGACTATTCAACCTATGATGATGGCTGTAAAGTCATAATATCTGATTGTAGTTTTGGTGGAGCTTTAATAAGTTGCCCTGTACTGATGGAAAATTATCAATTATATTTACATTCCGTGGAAATGACAGAGAAAGCATGGTTAAACGTGTTTTTCACCGTTCCACCCACCACCTTGAAAGGGATATCTATTCAAATGTGTTTTCTAGAAAACGTGTATTTCCTCGGGTTGCAGTTGCCTTCTGCTACAATGTTAGAAAATTTCATTATAACAGACACCGTCTTATCAAGAAGAGGCTGTGAGAGTATGTGTATGCTACTTACAACACAGACGGGTCTGAAAGAGGTCGCATTCAAAAACATACGCGTCGGTTCTGAAAAAGCCATAACAACTAATGCAAACGTTTATCCACGACGACAAGTAAACAGAGCCGCTTTCATTAATTGCGATTTTGAACAAGCTGTCGTCGTCCTACCTGCTTTAGATAACGTTTCATATTTGGAGTTAGTATCAGTAACGATGTCAGATAAATCATGGATGCAGTCTTTTGCAGATTTTACCTCAAAGATCATAAGGCAAATCAAGTTTGAAAATTGCAATTTTGGCAAAGCAGAAGTATCGTTCGATGGTTTGCAATCACTGAACTATTTAAATCTTGTCAATGTAAACCTGTCAGCTTTGAGGTTGGGTGTGGTGTCTGACAAACTTAGTTTAATTGACATAACAAACGTTAAAATGAACAAACACAAATGGCAGGAATTTCTTGATTCCATGATCAATGTAAATGCTCCTTTTAGCATTAGCTTCAAAGAGCTAAATCTTTCAGATTTAGCCTTAAGGGCGAATCCGAATCTTCAGTCTGTCAATCTCAGGTCTCTCGAAACAGGTCTTGATGCAACACTTATACGCTCTCTGTGTCAAATGTATAACTTAGAGCATTTATATATAGAGGACATGTATATTGGAGGTGCTATCACTTCACTAAGAAATCTACAAGATCTATATTTACACAATGTCAGTGTATATAACTGGTGCGACCTTTTCGATAGTTTTTCTTTACTGACATCATTGTGTGATTTAAAGTTATCAAAATGTGATTTACGTGTCAGTAGTGCGGCTGTAGTGTTTCCGTCGATGACGTCCCTCATACAAGTGTTACTGGAAGGTGTTCAAATGGATACCACTCACTGGCCTTTCTTCTTAGCGTCGCTTTCCATGGCATCTAACGTTCATACGCTAGACATACGAGAGTCGTTTGATCAGAATGGAACAATGAATGACAATCGGTCATTCTCGGAGAACCAATGTCAAGTCAAACATTCTAGATTAAGAGATGGGGACATTCAATTGCCAGAATTAAAAAATATAACATCACTGTTAATAAACGACGTGGAATTGGCATCGTTTCGTTGGCAACGTTTTGTGGGATCTTTTTCAAATATGCCAAATCTCACCAATCTTGAATTAGTCAGGTGTTACATAGGAGAAGGAGATACGATTGAGTTTGCTGAAATGCCCAAACTTACATCACTTGTCCTTGATAATATATTGATGAAAGAAAAGAGCTGGTCGAATTTGGCAAAGTCAGTAAAAAATGTTCGACAGTTGTCAAACCTGTATTTGACACATTGCAGATATGAAGGTGAAATACAACGAGATAATCAATATACAAGTAATGCCAATAATCATTTTAATAAAACACCACAATCGATTTTAATTAAAAATTGTATTTTGGGAAAGTCAGAAATAGTTCTGCCTAATTCAAACACAATTCAAAATCTAGTTATATGCAGCATTTGTCTAGAGAAGTCTGGATGGGCGTTTCTTGTTTCTTCTATAAATAGTTTAAGGGTGCTTATTCGTTTAGAGATTAGTGACTGTGAAGTAGCAATCGCAGAAGTTGATGCTCAGTTTCTACCAGAAACTTTATCTTCCGTCAAGTTAAGCAATGTAATCATGTCATCTAAAGACTGGACATCATTGTTTGAAAACCTAAGTGACCTTTCAAATGTGTATTCATGTGAACTTATGGATAGTGGGACCTGTAAACCTGTTGATAGAGACATCCGTCAAGCATCTAGTCCTCAGTTTGATAACTATTCCACTAGAATCTTCATGATAAGTGGTTGTGACTTTCAAAAAGGTACAAATCTTGGTGTATCAGACAACTGGAAGGTTGACGAAGTTGCTATTTCTGAAACAGTAATGGACTTGTCAACCCAAAAATCGTTGTTTACCTCTCTGAATTATATTGATACACTTAGGGCTGTCAGAATAAGAAATGCTGCCACTGGAAACATTGGAGACTCTGTATTTGACTGTGAAAAGACAAAAGAATTATATTTTGAAATCGGCAAGCACTATTTTCATATAGGAAATTTGAAACGTGTGTCAGAGTCTTTGGAGACATTAAATCTAACAGGTTGTAGAGACAATGAAAGTTCACTAGAAGAGATATTTCCAGATCTACAGAAAGTAACCGTTCTAACCATAACCAGTCCGTATTTTCCACCAGATAAGCAAATATCATTTGTATTGTCAATATCAAAATTCTCTTCGTTAACGCATTTAACACTAAAACACATGTACATAACTGATAATATAAGTGCAATTGATAACCTGCAACGCTTACAATGGGTATTTTTAGACGACATAACAATGCCGGACATGATTTGGGCACACTTGTTTGAAAGTTTGAATGCCACAAAGAATCTATGTTTTGTAAAGATACGGCGTGCAAAAACGTCACTAAGTGAATCCATACTCGTGTATATATTGTTCGATGATACGTCATTCACAAACATTGGTGAATTGATTCTCGACGACTGTCAGCTGAACAACGTTCTCTTTAAACTCCCAAACATGAACTTATATAACAAGATTGTAATTAAGCAACTTAAGCTAAATCACTGTAATTGGCCGACGCTTATATCATCTCTGAGAGCATCAGAAATTACAATCACTGATTGTGATTTAGACGAGGCAGATGTAAAGTTTGAATTCAATCCCAATCTGAAATCAGTGCGATTAGAAAACATTGGAATGTCTGGTAAATCTCTGTCAAAATGTATTTCTTCGCTTTCAGGTCAACTGTCTCTTATAGATGTCAAATTTCTCGGATATAACTGGAACAAGAGAGACAATGATCGTGACCAACAGTTGAGATCTGACAAAGGTCTTACTTTCATCAGATGTAACCTATCCAAAACTGAATTGAATGATTTCCCCAAGTATATTGGAGTACGTCACCTTAATCTTGCATCAGTCATATTACGTGGTAGCCAAAGGGAAGAACTATTTTGTAATCTTTGTAATTTATTTAACTTAACCGATATTTCGATAGAAAACTGCATTTTAGATAAATGCGCTCCACGTTTTCCCAATTCCTGTTCCATCAAAACTATAACTTTAGCTAAGTTAACCATAACATCAAACACTGGTTGGCCACATATTATTTCGTCATGTAGTAATTTAACAGCTCTTCAAAGTTTTCATATTATAGAATGTTCTCAAAAACGACACCTGACAGAACAATCTACTGCAACAGGCGATACATTATGGCTTTATATGAATAGGTTACAATCAAAAACGTTGTATATTATTCATTCAGATTTTGAAGATCTAGAAATAACGTTGCCAGTGTCTCAGAAAATTAAAAAGGTTCATATAAAATCCGCGACTCTAAGCAATACCGGCTGGTCATGTCTAATGGCATCGATAGTTAACATAAAACGATTAGACACTATTTCTATTGAAGGAATGCCAATAATGCAAAAGATAGTTTCCAGCAAACCATGCATTTCAATTACTGCTTTAGAAATACTTAATACACACCTAAGACAACTACGTGAAGGTCGTGGAGGTAACCCCGTTGATATAGTTGTCATCGAATGTATAGTTGAAGAAACTGCAAACTTAGAAAATGTGTTCAAAGAAACAGATCGTCTAGTATTGAAGAAAATCATAGGTTCACAGACAGCTATTGACAATGTAATGACAAACATTGCAAAATGCAACTCTTTTAGCAAACTGCATATTGACAACTCAGTAAACTCGTTTGAAATACCTAATGGTACAGACTTTGGCGTTTCACAATACACAGGCTCGGACTTTGACCCTCCTAACCTTCATCCAAACGCCAAAAATTTATATTTTTCTAATATAAGACTTACGACTGAAACAAAATTAAACTTTATACAGAAGCTTTTCTTACGCAATCCAACTATAAACGAATTTGGTCTTGATATGGATAGTAACTGTCGCGACGTTACATTCCCAGCCAATACAAGCATTACAATGTTGACTATTACTTTTGCACAACACTCACCTGCACGTATCATTTCTACAATCCATAACATTTACAACCTTAGGACACTTGTAATATACGGTTTAGTGTTCACAAATGATGCTGTCTCTAACAGTATGTCCGAATGTTTCAGTTGGCAATATTTTGCTAGTGAAATTAATAAACTTGTGCATTTGGAAAGTCTATCGTTAGCTATTTGTAGGATACCCAAACAAGGATCGCTTGAAGCAATATGTGTGAGTCAACTTCACGAACTCCGTCTGACGAATATAAGCACAGAAGATGATTGTGTTTATGAAAATATGTTTGAACTCATTGGAAACTTGCCACAGTTAGTTAGGTTAGAACTGTACAATTTAGAGTTTGGAGGGGACTATAAAGTCAGAATTCCCAGCTTGCCTAATCTTAAAGAATTGTCTGTAGTTAACTGTACAGTGGCTGATGGCCGTTACGATTCAAATGTGTATACATCTTTAGCACACTTGACCCTTTTAAGTCATGTCGAAAGTTCGGGGAAGTTCTCAGAATGTTTATCAACTGGGAGCAAACAGTTGCAAAGCATTCAAAATGTCTCTTTAGTTGCAACAGACTTTTCTGTAGAAACTAAAATACAAGATGCACTGTCGAACTGTTGTAACATTTCTACAATACACATTATAAAATGCACGCTTAACAACTGTGGATTTACATATGAAAATCTTCCAAATATTAGACATGTTGAGCTAGTTTCAGTATCAATGAACTCAGAAGAATGGACCGCTATGGTATCAAACCTGTCTAATTTACCATTTCTGAACCGCGTGGTGATTTGTAAATGTATCACAGGCAATTCCCATTTAATAAATGTGTACGGATACCAATCCGAACTAGCTAAATGGCAGACTGTTAAGAATAGTAACCTAGAAATCGACGCAGATGTTGACCAGTTATCTAATGGAGGTATCGTTGTTATAGACAGTGATTTTGCTGGATGTGAGATCACATTACCACTTTTAACACATGTGCGACGAATTGCACTCTGTAAAGTTTCTATGTTTGGCAAATATTGGCCAAGTTTTATAAAGTCTATGGAGAATTTGGCTTCTCTTGAAAATGTCAGTATGGTAAATTGTAGTTGTAACCAAACATCATGGCGTGATATGAAAAAAGCAAAACCGAACGATGCGATCGGTTGTTTCACCATCGTAAACTGCGATTTTGGAAGCAGTCAGATAAGTTTTCCGAGTGTTCCGAATATAACTTTAGTTGTTCTCAAGGACATAATCAATATTGATACGCTAGAAGCATTCGTTAATTCAATAGAAAACATCCAACATTTAGAAAAAATCCATATAAAGAAAGTGATGTTCAGAAAACCGCCGCCTAAGATACCAAAGATAGAAACATTGAAAACCGTGGTGTTTGATCATGTGGGCTTTCCTTGTGAATTTGATCTACAAGATGAAATGGTATCGCTTAATGATCAGTTACTGGCTGATAAGAAAACGCAAGTCTCAAATGATTGCAAATGCTTTTCGGCGACTTATTCTACAGACAATTCCTATTAGTAAGACCTGAAATGAAATAAAAAGATTTGCCTCCAGAAGGTGTCTATTATCGATCGTTCTCGGACTTTGCCTAACGTACACGATCTAAATAGCAAGACATGATTAAAACAACATAAACGCAAGTGTTTGCTACTTCGTACCCTCAAATATTTTTTCCAAGAACAAGGATAAGTGTGTCCGACGCATATGCTGTTAAGTTAATCAGTCAAAATGTGTATCCAACAATGTATCAATGGTGCGTACTCCGCGTTCTCGAACAATATCAAGCACTTTTAATAAATAATGTATTTCCGATCTAAATAATATGATTCAACAGGTGTTTTAAATGATCAAAGGTCAAGTCTGAGAATATCCGATGGTGAATCGTACGGTTATCAGTGTTTTACCGCGTACCTAAGAGCAGTTTGCCAACTTCTATCTTCGCTACTTATATTAAAATCTGCCAAAATGTTTTTGGTAGTACATGTGTTAAATTGTCAAAGTTCAAGTCTGAGCATATCCGATTGGTGAATTGTTTGTTTATCATTTTTTAACCTCGTATCTCAGAGAAGTTTGCCCACTTCTATTTCCGCTGTTTATATTAAATCTACCAGTATGTGTTGTGTAATATTACTACCTCAGCCAGCATCCGTTGTATAGTGTGAAAAACGGTGTGTGTTGTTTAAACGAATGCAATTCATTTAATCCTTAAGTCGTTTTCCGTGCCTTGCAGTTTCGCCCCGCTAATATTGTTTTATAAGATGTTGCCTTTGTTTAAAATATCAAACACACTTGTTAAAGGGAATGTAGCGACACAGCCAACAAGCTCTACTTGAGTTCTGAAAATCTTTAGAAAATGTTGAAAGAATCATCAAAATCGGACGATAAACACAAACGATATGACCGTGATGACCATTTGAAGGTTATGGGAATCACCATTTTGAGAACTATGACGTCATGGATCTCAAAAACCTGGTGGCTCCCATATCCGTTTTATAACAACATTTAAATGATCATATCTTCTTTATTAATGAATCGATTTTGATAAAACGTTCACCCTTATTCGGGTTCTTCAGAACTCTCAATAATAAACATGGTTTGGCTGTGTCGCTACATTCCCTTAAATATTTTGAGAGAAATCTAAGCAAGTATGCAATGCATAGATTATTTTTTATTCATTCACAGCTGTTATATTAGTGATGAAACTAACCGAGAGAAAACGATTAGCGTAGAAACGCCCTTATCCCGAATGCATAGATAATAAATGCTGCACTCAGTGCATTTGAAAACGCAACATGCGTTTTGACTGATAGAAGTAGAGCAAATCTTATGCAACTGTTTATCGTCATATGTTAACCTTTGGGACAAAGAGACTTGTGTGCTAACATAAAATGCAATCTCTATTTGAACAAAAAAACAGCGGACTAAAGGTAATCAAAAATAAAAGATGTTGCGTTTTAAATGTATACATGCATCACATGTTAACAGGTGACAAACAATGGGGGTGCATGTACCTTTATATCTAGTACATGTTATACATGTTATTATATTTAGTTGACAATGTAAATAATTTTGCAGCACGCTTTGATCGTTGAATTGTCAGTGTAATAACATTACCTATATAAGGTGTCAATATGAGCAGTTACACGTATATAATCCTTCATTTGTACATGAGAATATCAGCAAGTTTTGTTGGTGCTGGTCAGTGTTAAAGGTACACATGACAATCTTGAAGTGTTTTAAATGGGTGTCTCGATTTATATATCCAGTATCATTTTTAATTTTACCCTGGTTACATTTAAATAAATCAAATTTTAAGATTTCACTATTTCGTTTCATTATATAAGATTTGATATGCTATTTGCAGTAATATCAAAAATTAATAATATGCTAAAACAAATGGCTTAATACAATTCTTATAATTAACATTAATGATTGAACAAATGCAATTTATGTAGAAAAATTAACCGGACAACGTTAGTTTTTAAAAAATCAAGATTGCCATGTGTCCCTTTATATGTGTATTGACAATTTGTTAATTATAATTGTAAATAGTGTTAAATGTGAATTGATAAGTTGTTAATTATAATTGTAAATAGTGTTAAATGTGTATTGACAATTTTTTAATTATAATTGTAAATAGTGTTAAATGTGAATTGATAAGTTGTTAATTATAATTGTAAATAGTGTTAAATGTGAATTGATAAGTTGTTAATTATAATTGTAAATAGTCTGTAGATTTGTTGTATGAAGTGGTTTTGCATATTTTATTGAAGAACGCTGTATTTAGCTTTAATTTAACGAAATTGTTGTTGTTGTGTTTTTTTGTTGTTGTTTTTTGTTGTTGCTGTTGTTTTTGTTTTTGTTGTTGTTGTTGTAAATATACGAATATAAAGATGCTTTCATCTACATGCATGTTTATTAAGATCTGAACTATACTTAGTTACGGGTACGTATTCCTTGCCAAATTTTAGTGCAATACTGTTTGTTTATACATTTTTGTTTATTACAAACTCTATTTTTATTTACATATTACTTTTCTTAATTTTTAATTAGTTGTTTGTTTATGTAAATGATTGCGCGTAGTATTTAGTTGTTTATTATTGAAATAGTTAGTTGTTTGTTTCGTCAAAGCAACATTACGTATGTATGCTTTATTGTAATATAAATATAAAGATTACTAAAACGTATCATATTTATGATATGACCACAGGCTTGGTAATGTGTACTTAACATATAAAATGATTTGTATTATTGTAATATGAACTACGTATAGTTGTAATTGCATGCGTGTGTTGATTTGTTTACTAAGGCAGTGTACCTCAAGATTGCATGAATAATAAGTAGTTCTTCAATATTCAGAAATATAGGTATTTATAGGCGACAGAAATTCCCTATTCTTCACACCATCACTGTTCAATCCTTTACTGTTAACAATCTTTTATAGTTAGAAAACTACGTACGTTTCAATATAAATATTAGCTTCTGTAATTGTTTGAAGATAAATGCCTTCTCATTTATAATAATATATATATAGTGATGCAAAATATCTATGCTGGCTGGCAAATCATTATTTTAAATTCTACTAATGGTAACGGCTAAGGGCAATGTTATATCTAAGGAGATAACTTGACAACATACTGGGTCAAGGCTTACCACCACCAATTACATGTAAACTTCCGCTGTGTATAGAATGTAGTTCCTATAATAAAAAGTAATCCCTCCTTTTTTATGGAAATGGACATTTTGAGTAGGGGAAAACTGCACATTTTTATTCGATTTTGTTGTTGTGTGTATAAGAAGCGTATTAATAGTTTTTTCTGGGTCACTGATGAACATTTTCGAAATGTCGACACTATGCCTAAACGTTGTGGGCAACCATGAAAACAGCTGTACCCTTGACTTGTTAAGTAAACAAACAAGAAAGTTCTTACATGTCTTGTTCCCCTACCTTTTCTGGTGATTTTTCAACCGGAAAATTAGTTTTCTGTTTAATAATAAATAATAATAATTGTTTAATAATAATAATAATAATAATAATAATTCAATAATATTGATAATTATAAAAAAATAATAAAAAAATAATAAATAATAAAATAAAGATAATAATATAATTATTATTATCATCATTATTTATTATTATTTTTATTATTTTATTATTATTATTATTTTATTATTATTATTCATATTATTATTATAAATTCTTTATTTTTATTTCTATTTGTTAACCAGTTTGATAATAATAATAATAATAATAATTATAATAACAATAATTTTTTAATATTAATAATAATAATAATTCAATAATATTAATAATAGTATAATAATAATAAAATAATAAATAATAAAAACTATTATTAGTAATAATTATTATAATTATTATTATTATATTATTTACTTTTATTATTATTATTATTATTATTATTATTATTATAAATTCTTTATTTTTATTTTTAGAAGGTAACACATTAAGACATTGTGTTCATTCCATTGATGATCCTTAGATTCAGGGTGAAATCTATCCAGATGTGTAGAAATGTTGCCATAATTTCTGTCTGCTGGTGTAACTATTAATGCAACAATATGTCCTCAATACTCTCTGTAAAATATTAATGTTGGGACAAGCTGCTTTACGAACAATATGACATTACATGCATGCTGGTTTTGGGTTAGATCCATGTATCTGACTGATTCTTGTTTTATAAATGATAATTTCCATTAATGTATTATAATAGTATATTAATTTTGTATATATCAAGATGAATTATCATTAATATCATTAACTTTGAAATGATGGCTTTTTTTGGCTCATTGATTACTAACTACGGTATCATTCGATGATAGAATAAAAAAACGGGCTTTGAAAGGTTTATTTAGCATTGATTTTATGATACGAGTTCAGTATAGTTCTAAAACGAACGTCTAGCGAGCTTTGAATAATTTTACACAACTTGTTCATTCGTTCGTTCGTTCGTTCATCAGCGTCATTATTGTATTTGTTCGTTTTTATTTGTTTATTATATACAACTGACATGATTACGGTGTTTATTTTTGTTACATATGCATACAGTGTAAACACATGAGCCTGATATAATAACACACATGAACATATGAGAACACATATGGACATATGAGAGATAGTGATCGAGTACATAAAAATTAATCATAGGGTAAGCAGATTGTATTGCAGTTGTTAGTAAAATTACTTCTAAACACACCAAACTCACAAACTCCTACTTCAAAACACTCAAAACTCACAAACTCCTACTTCAAAACACACCAAAGTCACAAATTCCTACTTCAAAACAACACCAAACTCACAAACTCCTACTTCAAAACTCACAAACTCTTACTTCAAAACAACATCAAATTCACAAACGCCTACTTCAAAACAACACTAAACTCACAAACTCCTACTTCAAAACTCACAAACTCTTACTTCAAAACAACATCAAATTCACAAACTCCTACTTCAAAACAATACTAAACTCACAAACTCCTTCTTCAAAACAATATCGAATTCACAAATACCTATTTCAAAACAACATCAAACTCACAAACTCCTGATTCAAGAACAACACCAAACTCATAAACTCCTACTTCAAACATCAAACTCGCCAACAACTACTTCAAAACAACACCAAACTCACAAACTCCTACTTCAAAACTCACAAACTCTTACTTCAAAACAACATCAAATTCACAAACTCCTACTTCAAAACAACACTAAACTCACAAACTCCTACTTCAAAACAATATCAAATTCACAAATACCTATTTCAAAACAACATCAAACTCACAAACTCCTAATTCAAGAACAACACCAAACTCATAAACTCCTACTTCAAACATCAAACTCACAAACACTTACTTCAAAACAACATCAAACTCATAAACTTCTACTTCTAAACACATCAAACTCACAAACTCCTACTTCAAAACACACCAAACTCACAAACTCCTACTTCAAAACAACATCAAATTAAATTAGCTAACACCTATTTCAAAACAACACCAAACTCACAAACTACTACTTCAAAACACACCAAACTCACAAACTCCTACTTCAAAACAACATCAAATTAAATTAGCTAACACCTATTTCAAAACAACACCAAACTCACAAACTACTACTTCAGAAACAACACCAAACTCATAAACTCCTACTTCAAATATCAAACTCACAAACACCTACTTCAAAATAACATCAAACTCATAAACTTCTACTTCTAAACACACCAACCTCACAAACTCCTACTTCAAAACAACAACAAATTCACAAACTCCCACTTCAAAACAACACCATCCTCACAAACTCCTACTTCAAAACACGCCAAACTCACAAACTTCTACTTCAACAAAACATCAAATTAAAGTCACTGACACCTATTTCAAAACAACACCAAACTCACTAACTCCTACTTCAAAACACACCAAACTCACTAACTACTACTTCAAAACAACCCCAAACTCACTTCAAAACTGAAAATCTTGGGAAAAGATGTAAAAATGATCAAAATCGATTAATAAACAAAGAAGAGTTGACCATTTTAAGGTTGTTCTAAAACGGATGTAGGAGCCGTCATTTTGAAAACTATGACGTCATAGTTTTAAATTACCATATATGGTATATTTGTTTATATCATTTAAGGCAAAAGAAATTGCTGAAATTAAGCAAAATCCTTTTTCTGGTCATATAATGTATTATAACAATTTAGAATACTCATATTTCATACCGTTGACGTAATTTCCACACGAAAAATCAGTTAATCAACGTATTTATAAATATTCCATATGTGGTAATTTAAAACTGCAATGTCCTAATTCTCAAAATGGCCACTTCCATATCCGTTTTAAAAGAACCTTCAAAGGATCATATCTCATTTGTTTATATAATCCGATTTTGATAATTCTTTCATTCTTGACCAAGTTTTTCAGACCTCTGAAAAATAAGGATTATTTGGCTATGTCACAATTTTCCCTTTAATTAACCAAACAAACGGATGCAGTATGAAAGCAATAGAAAAATTAATGCCACTCTCATAACAAACTGTTGGACTGACTAGTCAGTATTTATTGTGTAAATATATAAATAATGTGTTATACTTGTCTGTAAATGCGCAAGCTGCTATCTTTGCAGATTATATTGGTGACATGTGTTTTGTTTGAAAATTCATTAATGTTATTGTACTTGTTTGCAATGATGACGTATTGATGAGTGTTTCAATAAACTTTGAAAATCCGCTTTGGCTTGGTCGTTTTGCTTATTTCATGAACGCATATTAGGCTATATGCATAGTGTCTTTAGTCGTGATCACGCCAAACAATGCGACAACTGTTACTGTCGCCGTAGTAAAAACAGAAAAAGAAACATTAGGAAGTTAAGTAGGGCACACTATCATCACACTAAGTATCAAGTATGCATAATGAAGATTAGTAAAATATCAAACTAATAAATGATTCAACAAAGACAAATTTCGACTTTTAACGCAAAATATGGGTAGGTGTTTTTCACCACCAAAAACTTGCCACGATATGGTCGACATTTTCGTCAAAGTTCTAAATCTCGTCGTCTGCAGTTTCTTTTGGCTTTCACAAGGCGGAACTGTTGAAACATATTAAAAGAACAGGGCTGGAATTCACCAACCATTCTTCTCAGACTATTGTAAGACTTCGGCTCAAGTGTTCAAATTTTGTTCTCAAATATTCCCATGACCTTGAAGGATAACAATAATAATCATAGTTATACATAGCAGCTTGTTATGAACGTTTATCCTTTACACTTATAGAAATATGTATGATTGAAATTTGCATATTTGGGCTTAACCCTTACCCCGCTACATATATATATAATGGACTGTTCTTTCGTTGAATTAAGACCCATTCCATTTATGTGACAAAGGGGTGTTTTGGGGGAAATGACTGATCAGCAGCGGACACTGTAAACCCTGATCAGCCTGCGAGTTACTGATATGGGTTAACAATGGACGCAAAGGCTATTATAATCGTGCTTAGCGGGTTAAGGGTTAAGTTGAAGAATATTCTCGAGCATGGTTGGTGAATTCAAGGGTCATATTAAGATACAATACTCTGTTGAAAATTTTGCACTAATACTGCCGCCTATTACCTCCCTTTGATATAATAAATAGACCTTAATCACAGCAGATCCATATGTGCTATCCACAGAACGCAAACACACGCATTTTAAACAACAACAATTAGGCCACACTTACAAATATCTTAATTTGTCCAAACCCAACCTTTTGTTTTTTTAGATGAGTAGGAAGGTACGGATATTTTTCTTCCGTGTATGTCAGAGTATTTAGTGAATGCTGTTAAAAGTTTAACTGTTTGTTTCGACTTTTAAAATACTACATTTTGTACTTAATAAAGATGATTTTAGGTTACTGGGTGTGTATTTCAATGTTGAAAATCTTACCTTTGTACATACAATCACTATCTAAAATAATTGGTAAACCAATCTAATAAAGATGAAGAAGGAACACAGATGTGTGTTGCGTTTTTCACTTGTCAAAGGTCTTTTTCAAGTTTGATCAGGTAGCGGGAGTGAGGAAAACATCATACTTTTACTGCAAAAACAGTTTGGAGTCAGACCGATCTGTTGGGAAGGTCGTGTTCGGGCAAGCAAAACATAATTTTAATTATGGCCTTATATGGAAATATAAAACAGAAATGTATGGAACATGTATGGAACATCCCAAACTTAAAGAAACGTGTAAAAAAAAAGGTTCTCGAGAAGCATTACACATATGGTGAGGCTCTGTTTCAGAACTAATTAATATACCATAGGCTATCAAATTTGTTTTATCTCCCATCTTAATACTGAGTGACTAGTGTGAGGCGGGTGGTTGGGTGGTTGGGGGATGGGGCGCCTGTTTAACTTTTAAGAAGAAAGTCAGAAATCATACGGATTTTTGAGAAAAAAATAAAATATTGTTGCAGTGAATTGTGTTAAGCCTGATACAGGTTCTATAATTATGCACTTTTAATATCAAAATAACGATTTTACATTCCAGTAACAATTCATGTCAATAAATATTGAAAGGGGAGCCCCTTGGAAGTAAGAACGCAACGTAAGTATCGCTTAATGATCAATTACTGGCTGATAAGAAAACGCAAGTCTCAAATGATTGCAAATGTTTTTTCGGCGACTTATTCTACAGACAATTCCTATTAGCAAGACCTGAAATGAAATAAAAATATTTGCCTCCAGAAGGTGTCTATTATCGATCGTTCTCGGACTTCGCCAAACGTACACGATCTAATAAGCAAGACATGATTAAAACAACATAAAACGCAAATGTTTTGCTAACTTCGAACCCCCAAATATTTTTCCAAGAACAAGGATAAGTGTGTCCGACGCATATGCTGTTAAGTTAATCAGCCAAAATGTGTACCCAACAATGTATCAATTGGTGTGTTCCGCGCTCTCGAACAACATCAAGCACTTTTAATAAATACATGTATTTCCGATCTAAATAATGTGATTTAACAGGTGTTTTAAATGGTCAAAGTTCAAGTCAGAGAATATCCGATGGTGAATCGAACGGTCATCAGTGTTTTACCGCGTACCTAAGAGCAGTTTGCCAACTTCTATCTTCGCTATTTATATTAAAATCTGCCAAAATGTTTTTGGTAGTACATGTGTTAAATTGTCAAAGTTCAAGTCTGAGCATATCCGATTGGTGAATTGTTTGTTTATCATTTTTTAACCTCGTATCTCAGAGAAGTTTGCCCACTTCTATTTCCGCTGTTTATATTAAATCTACAGTATGTGTTGTGTAATATTACTACCTCAGCCAGCATCCGTTTGTATAGTGTGAAAAACGGTGTGTGTTGTTTAAACGAATGCAATTCATTTAATCCTTAAGTCGTTTTCCTCGCCTTGCAGTTTCGCCCCCGCTAATATTGTTTTTATAAGATGTTGCCTTTGTTTAAAATATCAAACACAATTGTTAAAGGGAATGTAGCGACACAGCCAACAAGCTCTACTTGAGTTCTGAAATCTTTAGAAAATGTTGAAAGAATCATCAAAATCGGACGATAAACACAAACGATATGACCGTGATGACCATTTGAAGGTTATGGGGAATCACCCATTTTGAGAACTATGACGTCATGGATCTCAAAAACCTGGTGGCTCCCTTATCCGTTTTATAACAACATTTAAATGATCATATCTTCTTTATTAATGAATCGATTTTGATAAAACGTTCACCCTTATTCGGGTTCTTCAGAACTCTCAATAATAAACATGGTTTGACTGTGTCGCTACATTTCCTTAAATATTTTGAGAGAAATCTAAGCAAGTATGCAATGCATAGATTTTTTTTTATTCATTCCGGCTGTTATATTAGTGATGAAACTAACCGAGAGAAAACGATTAGCGAAGAAACGCCCTTATCCCGAATGCATAGATAATAAATGCTGCACTCAGTGCATTTGAAAACGCAACATGCCTTTTGACTGATAGAAGTAGAGCAAATCTTATGCAAACTGTTTATCGTCATATGTGAACCTTTGGGACAAAGAGACTTGTGTGCTAACATAAAATGCAATCTCTATTTGAACAAAAAAACAGCGGACTAAAGGTAATCAAAAATAAAAGATGTTGCGTTTTAAATATATACATGCATCACATGTTAACAGGTGACAAACAATGGGTCTGCATGTACCTTTATATCTTAGTACATGTTATACATGTTATTATATTTAGTTGACAATGTAAATAATTTTGCAGCACGCTTTGATCGTTGAATTGTCACTGTTATGACATTACCTATATAAGGTGTCAATATGAGCAGTTACACGTATATAATCCTTCATTTGTACATGAGAATATCAGCAAGTTTTGTTGGTGCTGGTCAGTGTTAAAGGGACACATGGCAATCTTGAAGTGTTTTAGATGGGTGTCTCGATTTATATATCCAGTATCATTTTTACATTTAAATAAATCAAATTTTAAGTATTCACTATTTCGTTTCATTATACTATAAGTTTTAATAAGTTATTTGCAAAAATATCAAAAATTAATAATATGCAAAAACAAATGGATTAATACAATTCTTATAATTAACATTAATGATTGAACAAATGCAATTTATGTAGAAAAACTAACCGGACAACGTTAGTTTTAAAAATCAAGATTGCCATGTGTCCCTTTAAATGTGTATTGACAATTTGTTAATTATAATTGTAAATAGTGTTAAATGTGAATTGATAAGTTGTTAATTATAGTTGTAAATAGTCTGTAGATTTGTTGTATGAAGTGGTTTTGCATATTTTATTGAAGAACGCTGTATTTAGCTTTAATTAATGAAAATGTTGTTGTTGTGTTTTTTTTGTTGTTGTTTTTTGTTGTTGCTGTGTTTTTGTTTTTGTTGTTGTTGTTGTAAATATACGAATATAAAGATGCTTTTCATCTACATGCATGTTTATTAAGATCTGAACTATACTTAGTTACGGGTACGTATTCCTTGCCAAATTTTAGTGCAATACTGTTTGTTTATACATTTTTGTTTATTACAAACTCTATTTTTATTTACATATTACTTTTCTTAATTTTTAATTAGTTGTTTGTTTATGTAAATATGATTGCGCGTAGTATTTAGTTGTTTATTATTGTAATAGTTAGTTGTTTGTTTCGTCAAAGCAACATTACGTATGTATGCTTTATTGTAATATAAATATAAAGATTACTAAAACGTATCATATTTATGATATGACCACAGGCTTGGTAATGTGTACTTTAACATATAAAATGATTTGTATTATTGTATTATGAACTACGTATAGTTGTAATTGCATGCGTGTGTTGATTTGTTTACTAAGGCAGTGTACCTCAAGATTGCATGAATAATAAGTAGTTCTTCAATATTCAGAAATATAGGTATTTATAGGCGACACGAAATTCCCTATTCTTCACACCATCACTGTTCGATCCTTTACTGTTAACAATCTTTTATAGTTAGAAAACTACGTACGTTTCAATATAAATATTAGCTTCTGTAATTGTTTGAAGATAAATGCCTTCTCATTTATAATAATATATATATAGTGATGCAAAATATCTATGCTGTGGCTGGCAAATCATTATTTTAAATTCTACTAATGGTAACGGCTAAGGGCAATGTTATATCTAAGGAGATAACTTGACAGCATACTGGGTCAGGGCCTACCACCACCAATTACATGTAAACTTCCGCGGTGGTATAGAATGTAGTTCCTATAATAAAAAGTAATCCCTCCTTTTTTATGGAAATGGACATTTTGAGTAGGGAAAACTGCACATTTGTATTCGATTTTGTTGTTGTGTGTATAAGAAGCGTATTAATAGTTTTTTCTGGGTCACTGATGAACATTTTCGAAATTTCGACTCTATGCTTAAACGTTGTGAGCAACCATGAAAACAGCTGTACCCTTGACTTGTTAAGAAAACAAACAAGAACGTTCTTTACATGTCTTGTTCCCCTACCTTTTCTGGTGATATTTCAACCGGAAAATTAGTTTTCTATATGAAAATT